>JAQGAD010000425.1:0-39557 GCA_034696625.1 Isotomurus palustris | reverse complement strand
ACAGGATTGCTCACTTACGCTTCAGAATGAAGCAAGCACGGGAAACCGATCCCCCAGTATTTTTTTAATATTACCTGTCAATTAAGTCAACCATTAAAAAATCCCAACCGAGTATAGGAAATGTATGGGATTCAAAAAGGATAAGAATGGAATTCAAAGCGTTGCTAAGAATTTGCACCATCGCGTTAAACCAGATCTGCTGGATTCAATTCAAGGAAACTATTGACACTTGAAGTTAAAAAGTAATGTACTCATGTAACCTTTGCGTCTATTATGTCTGCATTATATAATCATATCCATTAACACACTAATGAATACAACTGAAGAATCCCAATCTGCAGTCTATCAGCTTTAATACTATGAATTAAGATCATAATCTGCATGCGAATGAAATATTAGATCCTCCAATTTCATGCAAAATGGGGTTTTAATTACTTAGCCAGACGAAACTACCTACTCTACTTTCGCAACAAGACTGACGCAAAGTAATTACAATTTGTTAATCTAATTCTATTTAGCTATTGCATATTGATTGGATTTGAATGCTCATCTACAAGCTATATTGCTAATATAATCTTCTGTTCAGCTAATTGAATGTTAGAAGTTCACACGAAAATCTCAAAAATAAATAAACCTTTTTCTTATCGGACAGACCATAGAATTTTTATAATCATAATCCCCAATTCCACACAAAAAAATTAATATATCCCATTATTTTGTTAATTAACAAACGACCTGTCTGTCTTTGTTTTCACTTTCCCTGCACATGTAGTTAGTTTACGAATTTCAACAATCACGAAGTGTCACCAGTCACGACGTCACTGCCGAGACGTTGAAAGCAACTGTGCTTGATCTAGTGACATTCACAATGAAACTGCTTACCACATGAGGTCTTTCCAAGACATACACACCGACAACAGGCGAATTGTCATGCTTAATGAGATATTAACAGCAGCAACAGATAAGCCTTGGGTTATCTAGTTTCTCTATGCTGAATTATTAATACATTTAAGTACCTATAGTACACGCATTAAGCCTTATCCGCTTGTCCCTGAGTTGACTACATGGACATTTTTATATCTGAATAAAACTTAACTTACTTTTAACCTAAAGCTTATCATTATCATGCACAGATACACCAGCAGTATACCAAATTACAGTATGCCACAATGTGCCAATTGCAATGTGCTACAGTCAGCCTCTTCGATTATCCATAATCTCTTGTTAATAAATCCTTAAAACTTTGTGCACCCTTGCGAGTTGACTTCTATCGCCTATATAAGTACAATATATCGAAAGCAACATAAACTACCTGAGTCAAAATACCTACGAATGCATGTGATTCGAAACAATCGAAACCAGACTGCAAATAAAATTAACGCTTATTTGGACATTCCTCAGACAGACCTGAGTAATCCTTCAAAATCCAGATTCACTACATTTCTTTACATTTTTGTTGCATATACACTATATGCACTAAATCAACTCAAACCTTATCTACCTAGAATTAAGTTAACACACATCTTTCCAGATTGCTAGCCATTAATATCTAATAATAATTATATTAAAATAATATTATTATTATTATTATTTTCTAATAATTATTATCAGCAGTAGTATTATGTCAAGTAGACTGTGAAATTGCTGAAGAACACAATTAACTCCTCCCAACCAAATCTCCATTCTCACATCTGTCTGTCGTCATTTTGAGACACTTCACCTTCAATCCCGTCACATATCACAGTCCAACAACACCTTTCAATCATGCGGGGTTTTTACCTCAGAGATATGACTTTGCGATTCCATGTTCCACACAGTTCGGTCGTTGTACATTGTACATTTTTAACACTTTATGAATCCTTCGATCGTTTCACAGAATTCAGCTGATGAAGTTACAACATGTGTAGAAATGATTCCTCGGCTTTTCCGAATTCTTTGCTTTACCACTGGGACGCGTGGTCGCTCCAAAATCTCATCAGTCGACTCACAATTTCAACTGGATTCACCGTCAACCGGAACTTATAATATCCACTATAGTAATCCGGATCCGGAACTGGAAGCCTGGTTCTTTGGATAATACACACTCATATCACTCGAGCTATTGCCATTCAGTTTAAGTTAAAGCACATGTCATTCCACAGCGATTAAACTTACCCCAGTTTCACGAAGTTCGCTGTGAAGCGCATTACAATCCTTGCAACATTAAGCATGACATTTACACACCAAGATTTAAAGCAAACAGTTAACAATGTACACACACATACATAAATGAAGCACAAGTAAAGCTTTCACATTTAACCCCAAAGAAGCATTTTAAGCAAGAGATTTCGGACGGTTGTGGTGGAAAGACGAGAGCTCAGAAGTAAAAGAGAACTTGATGCCTCTCCACGCAGCCTTTTTATACCTCCCAATTGACGTCAACTGGCAACTTCAACTGCTGATAACAAGTTTCCAGTTTCTCATTATCAGCAAGTTCCCTCGTTACACAATGCAGCATTTATAACTTTAGTCTAAAGGTTGAATTCCATTAATACCATGCATGTACTTAATGAATGCTAACCTCACATCATGGTCTAAATTCAACTTTTGAATTGCTGACATTTCAGTATGCTCAATGCACTGGTAACTTAAAATCATGCTATCTCACTCCTGAATAATCTGAATCCTCATCACGAGTCAAAAGACCTCATCAGCAAACAAGCTACTATCGGAATTCGGAGAAACCAAAGTCCAAAGTCACTTTGATTATAAAATGCAATAAATTGGGACTGTGAGGAAGTCACTTGAAAAACACCAGAAAAAATTGCAATCAAGTCCTCATTAAAATCACCTAACAGAATGTGTAGAATCTAGAAGAGTCGGAGTCAACGTCTGAGAAATGGGAAGGATGAAATGAAACAAACGAAGCAACGGAATCGATCCATCTAAACAATTAAATACCAAAAGTTCATAGCAAAACACTTCCACCAATAAAACACCTTCATTTGTTTACTCATCCATCCCTACGATGCATCGAGTTCTCTAACAATTACGCCAATTGGTGATAGGTACACGTATCACGAGTCATATTGCCGTATTGAACCGTAGATCGTGTTATCACGAGTTAATTTCTTTAATTTATAGTATGGGCCATGCCTAGCGATACTGCAATGCTAGGACGACCCGTGGACAGGCAGAAGCAAGCTTCCATTCCCGTCCATCTCCCAAAAATCTGTTAGAACATTGGATTCTCAATGAGAATCTATCAGTGTTCAAACTGATAAGAACAGATACTACACTTTGATCTTAGCTAATAAGCCGAGAAGCGATAACTAACCATAAACTCTAATAGAAAACAGGCCTAAACAACCTCGATTGTCTAAAAAAAGCAGTTTCTATTCTACGAATTTACTTACGAAAAATACGTGCAATTCCGCTTTGATTTCATTAAAGTTACGAGGAACAATGTTTCACGTAATTTTGTGTATGCACTAAAAATTGTTTAGGTCACAGGTCAAAAGACACTCAATTTACTTTACTTTTCATGGGATCCTTCTACAAAAAGTAAAAGTTTAAATTCGTCTACTCTACTCGTCTACTCACTAGACTTCTCAACTTACTCGATCTCGCAATACATGGCTCGTTCCATGAGTGAGTAGTTTAGTTTTTTAGAACCTATTTTTTACTATGCAGTCTACTCTCTACTAGAAGTGAGGTGTGCTACTTGCTACGACAGCTATTCAATACAGTGCAGTATGATAATAATTTTCATGTTTTAGAACGGTTTTTGATGCTGAAAGAATCCATACTACAGGAACTTATGATTTTTGAAACTAAAAATGTCAATGATTTAATTCTATTCACGCATGTAAAAAAAATACCTTCTACATTGCAATCATAAATACTTCAACAACTCACAACCAGTCAGTTAAAAATTAACAATCAAAAATTAAATATCACATGGTCATAAGCATATTAGAAGTTTTAGACATTATTCTTTTTATTAAATCAACTTCAAATGTCCGGTAACTCGCTATAATTGAGATCATTTCGTTTACTGTAGTCTTCGCTCATTGTTATGCCTTCCTGAGGTGTCGTTACTTCCCGTTTAGTTTCATCGAGTTGATTTACACCTGCGTTGGCTATTGAACAGTTGAGACGTTCCATCTCTTCGTCGACTTCGAGTCCAAGTTCTTCTGCAATTCGACGGTACTCCATGAAAAACTCAGAAGTGTCACCGCCAGCGGTGGCAGTAGGAGCAACTTGAATTACTTCCACGTGGAGTGGTTGAATTCCACCGAATTCCATGCTTGTTCCTGTCGTAGTCATCGTAGTAGGCACAACTATGGGAATAATTAGAGGAGGAGGTGGTCCTTCCCTATGGAGCACCATATTTCCAATTCCAAAGTCCATTTGTTGAACTTCATTCGCAACTCCAGACTGGCCAACGTTTGGAATCTCCTGTCTACTTGAATCTGCACCATCAGTATCATTCTTCACTTTCTGTTTTTTCTTGCCTTGTTTTCTACGTGGAACACAACCTTCAACGAGTACATGGCCACCTCCAGAGCCCAGTTTTTGATGAGTTATAATTGTGCTAATCGCTTTCTTTTTCGTCTGTCGTTTCTTAGGAGGTGGAACACTAGCGTCTTCGATTCTACTCCCAATTCCTACGTCCATTTGTTGATTCCCATCCGCACCCGCAGCGTGACTTTTGCCGGTTCCAGCGTTTACTTTCTTTTTCGTCTGTCGCTTTTTAGGAGGTGGTAGAGGTACAATATCGTCATCGACTCCACTCCCAATTCCTAAGTCCACTTGATGAGCCTCTTCTGCGGCCCCCATGTCTTCATCGACCTGAATTCCAATTCCCAAGCCCATTTGTTGACTTTCATCCACAGACTGACCACCGTCTTGAACGTCCAGTCTAATTCTGTCTGTATCGACTGTATCGACACTCGCTTTCTTGCTTTTCTTTCTTTTCTTTGGACGAGGAACATAAGTGCCATCGATGATTTCCCCATCACTAGAGCTTTCTTCGAATACTTCGTCCTCTCTAAATGTACCGACAGCTTTCATTAACGTCTTCAATATTTGCTTTATGGCAAATTCTCTGGCAACGTCTTCGGAATATTTCATCCTATGTATGGTTAGTCTAACATTTGCAGCTGCTTGTTCTATCACTGCTCGTGGTAGACCTTCTTCGGGCACAGGTTCTTTCTCGTCCTCAAGGTCATACAATGGAAGAGGGGCCCGATCCTTTCCATGAAGCTTATCTATCATTTTTCTTTCTGCTTCGTCGATTTCTTCTGCTTCAGTATCTGAGTCGCTGTACGGCTCTACAGGGATGAATGCCCATGAATTTCTCTTGGAAAGATCTCGGGCTACTTCATAAACATACCTCTCCAATATAACCTGCACTTTCATTGACTTTGCACGATTTACTATAAGCATTCCCACACACGCCTTGATTAAAAATTGCATTGATTTCGAAACACTTTCCGGCATTCGTAAATCCTCATTGAACTTAGCATAAGGTTGGTATACTGGTAACGTATGAGAATCTTTTGGCACATTTGATGGCGATGCGTGTCCTGCTACGATTTTGATTTCATACGACGCCTTTTGCAGTAGCTGTCGATATTTCTCTGGGTTATAGACAAAGTCAATTCTGGTTTTCGTAAAGTTCTTCTTTAACGGTTCCGGTGAGAAAGAAGGCTCGTTCACTTTTGGATAGAACCTTATGAATGTCTTCGCAATGTCTTCTTGTGCTAACGATGGAGCGGAGTAAATCGGAGCACTAAATGCCTCTTCACTATCTTCGTCATTCTTATTCGCAAATCCTCGGAATAGGTTGCGAAGCTTGGCTGCACTAAGCTTTGCTTGGTTATTTTCAATGTCAAACTCAACTATAAAACGCAAGAGATGAATTAGAACACCATACTATCAATGCATAAATTATTTTATCGGAGGAAGCCTCTGTTCTATTGTGATAAAATCTCACCTCTATGACACCCGAAAACTTTTCCAAAATTGTGAATTCTTGTAACACTGGGTTTTTGATAAGTACTGCAGATTTCTTCAGAATAAAGTTCAGCTTTGATTACTTCTCGCTTGTGACGTAAATGATGAATCCAATCTTCTACTTCAAAAAGCTTCATAAAGTCGTTCTCTATAACCAATCCGGGCAGTCTTTTGCGAGCTGCGTCTAATGTAGCGTTAACAGTTCGTGCAAATTGAGAATGGTATCTCTCCGTTACGTCGTCGAGACCAAATAGCATTTTTAAGGCGACAAGAATCAATATCACAGCGTGAATTTCCATCACCGGCCGGAATTGAAAATATACAAACGAAACACAGCTTGCCTCACGCAACTTTTCCCATGGAACTAAACGGTCTATTTCTTTCACAAAACATTCCAACTCCACTGAAAATAGTTATGGAAAATAGTCTTAATTTTTAATTGAGGCTACGTTTAGAATATTTGCACTTTCGAATATCACTTACAAGGCAGCGATAAATCATCAATAAACTTTGGCAGAATTTCGTTTACAGTTGGATAGCGAAATTCTTTGATTCCTAAGTACAAGACCAAGTCTTCCACAAGTTTAGAATGCAAGAACAGATCTGTTGTCATTCCATTCGATAGTACCGTATCACACCCTCCATTGATCTCAGCCTGCTCCTCTTCACTAAAAAAGTGTGTGATACTCTTAAGCGTCAACGTTCCATCGAAGCACATTCTAAAATAGTTAAAAATTAAGTTATTTAAGATCGATTTTAGAAAGAGTATTGCGTATCACTTCGACTAACCTCAACATATCTGTAAAAATTACGTTGCATCCAACTTCCCGTAAGGCTATAAAAACCATCGCATATAACGTCTTCAGAGTGAAAGACTCTGGTGCAAGGACATTTATATCCGTGGGCCTGCACACCATTAACTTGCATCTAGATTTCTCCTTATTTTTAATGTTAATCGCATTATAAAGTAGCTTTTTAGCCTTTGATCTCAGCAACTTCAGTTTCTTGGGTTTCTGACTAGTAACAAGTTGAGAAGAAACAACAATACTTGGATCCACATCCACTTGCATAGAATTTGCAGTGATGTCCCCATCATTTTCGTCTGCAAGGTGGCTACGGTATTCCTCTTCCATGGCTTTTCGCTGCAAAATTTTAAATTTTCATTCAACAAAATAGAATTTAAAACTAAGATCAGTTTGATTTTACTTCCTGAACACGCTAAGCATACCTTAGTAATAGTTCTTTGCCTTTTTGACTGCCTACTTGACACCAATTGGTTCCCATACTCATCTTCTTGCCACTCTGAAGAATTCATCTTTAAATTAAGCTCTTTTTTCTTCCGAAAGTGCAGTTGGGCTTCTTTTCCTGATCTGTAGTTTCCATAAAGTCTTTTTCTGTAGTTCGGAATGCGAGGAGGAACATAATCATAAAACCGACGAATAGACCTATTATTGACAATTTTTAAAATTAGTCCAGAATCCACAAATAATTCATTGAGAGACAAAATCCTAACTAATAATCTCACCCTTCATCAGGTCGCAACGAAACCAGGTACTTTTCTTCCTTAGCTTTATTTTTATTTAGCACACGAATAACTCCCCTTCGTCTTAAGTAAGCCAACCACAGTTGAAACGCTTTTCCCTTCACTGTCGACGGAAAGCCTAACTCCACCAACTTCTTCAGAATCTCACGCAGCACGTAATTATAAACTTCGTACCGACTTAGCACAACGTCCTTGCCTGTGAGAGTAAAAACCAAAATAAGTAGTTTCAAACACTGCCACATTATATAACGTCATTTTGCACTTTTGAACGTCAAACTAACGTCTTCTTTGTCTCTGAATTTGTTCTCTTAGCATTCCAACGGTGGTGTTTGCCTGCGGTCCCTCCCTGAATTGGTCCTCTGCAATTATCTCTCTGACTTCCTAAAAAGCACCAAAAAACATTTAACGCTTTGTTTATTATTTCACTATTCATTCAAAACTAAATTGTTGCAAACACTGCTGAAAGTTACCTGAGATTGCGTATTACAAACGGTACAGTAGTAAAACCCCATGTCATTGTAGAATTGCGTCGATCCGCAGGTATCACACTGGACCCCACCCAAGTCGACCGCGTCCAGGTCCATCATCGACTCGTGACCTCCCTCCATCGTATCGTCTTTTACTTTTAACTTTTAGCTATTTTAAATTCGAAATAACTACAATAAAATATAAGTAAAAGTTAAAAATTCACTCCACGTTGTGTACGTCATGTTTCTCTTCTTCTCGTGCTCTCCTGTGTAAATAAAAGTGTAAATATCTCGTTCTCCCATTCCCACGTTATTTTGTTTCCCGCCAAACAACACTTGTGGGGTAAAGAGAGACAACGGTCCTGCGTCTGCGTCTGGTCTAATTGTAAGTTTTCTTCCGGATTTCACACGAACTTCATTATGAAAAATTATTTACTCAGTGTCATTAATGATAACGTCATTGACGCTTTTATTAATTTAAAAAAAATATAATAATATCATTAGATACTCCTCCAATCGCTTAAAACTAATGATGGTTAAATCAAGATAATAATAAATTAATTAATGCGTCCCTTCTAGCCTTTCTTGTAAACAATGCCAAAATTGTAAAGATAAAAACTGTAGATACGTATTAAATAATCAATCCCTTTGTATTTAGGAAAGAGTACTCCGACACAGTCGGTAATGATTTCAGCACAACACATGGATGCAGAGTAAGTTCCTTGTAAAACGGTCTCAGTCCTGCTTTCTCAAGTTTTTCCCAAAACTTGTAAAACTTGTTAAAAGGGGAGTTTACTCCTTGCACCATCCCATTCTTTCCTTCTGCTGGAACATGGATTTCCAAAAGCAACTGATCAAACGGTAATTTGTCTGGAAACTCTTCCAGCACTTGGCTCAAAGTACTAAACTCGTTTCCTTCAATGTCCATCTTCAACACGTCAATATGTGAATGTCCATTCCTCCTCATAATTCCTCCAAGTGTTGTAGTCTCACGAGTTTCTTTATCTCCTATGTATCTCTTAAAGAAATGAATTCTTCTCCGAGCATCTTCATCTTCCTCCTTAATCTCCGGTCCCATTCGATCTACCGACCCGTCATACGCATAAATCTCACAAGTAGTTCTTTCTAAAATCTCTGCTTCGAAACTTGACTCCCTATTAACTCCGAACGAGTAAACAATACAAGGAAATCCTCTTGAACTCTCTTTTCCGTAATTGTCATTAGAAGAATTCTCGTATTTTTCAATTCCACACATCCACTTCCCTCCGTCGCCTATCACTCCAATTCTCTCAATAGAATACGGACACTTGAAAGCTGGAAGGAAGTAGTCGAAGAAGAAAATCGATCCTTTCCACGGATTAATTCTCCCAGGGTACAAATATCTATTCACAATTGACTTCCGTTCCTTCACATAACGAGTATAAGCTGCTTCAGATGCTCTCAACTCATTCAGAAGATCTCTCGTCTTATCTTCTTCAGAAGTTTTCAATTCTTTCCAAAGAGTCATAAGAAATAAGGCAATTAGTGTGAGGGTACTTAAGTAAACGATCGACCTTAAACTAACTTTCACAGTGTATGCTCGCATGATTGCAAAGTAAAGTTTTTTTTTACAAATTTAATCCAGACCCAACGATCCCTAGTGAAACTAGAAACCACATAAGTTCTAAGCTAAATATCTAGGAATCCCACGCAATGCTGCTCATGCTATAGATAGTACATACACACACGATTATCCTTTTGCTTCTTCTCACGTCTGTTTTATGTTGCCTGTGTAAATAGCTTTAGTTTCCTACTATATATTTGCAAAAAACCAGATTATCCGCTGGTCTAAGTTTATCAACCTCAACTTCACTCCTGCCAGACCCTAGGAACTTTAGAAGATGCAGTAGCATGAGTTTACACACTCCAACTTGATTGTTTTGTTCCCGTAGTACGGAAATATTTACAGGCAAATATTAGTTTAGCCCAATAAAGTAACAATTAAAAAGCACAAGCCTCCATCTTTCGATTATACTGCGACTTTAATCTGCATTCATATTTACTCACGTTGCTACTCTTAATTTTCGTTCCTTCGACATAGTTTCAAGTTACTGGAACTTAATTTTAAAATGCTGAACTTCTTTTAGGACGCTCAAAAAACCGTAAGATTTCCTTGGCCTTTTCACTCATCTTTCATCTTGCATCATGAACTTTAATAACATTGTTACTCGAGCCTTTAAACATTAACAAACTCTGTATTCAAGCCATGTTAGTCTTAAAGACATAAAGAACAAAAGCGCTAGACTTTAGACCAGACGTTTCCCCATAGGAGATTAATTAAGTATTCAGAATATGGACGTACATTCGTTTCCTCCTGTTTTCTTTTCGTCTTCGAACCGTTCGAATGAATGCCTTTGACCAACCTTCAACCTAAGCAATTAAAATTGATTTTCCTTTTGACTTTGACTATATATAGCATCCGTAGACGCTTGAGATCCATACAAAAGCGTCTTCCACTAAATATTCTAGAATATCCGAATGTCTAAAAAATCCATGCCTGAATATTTCTCTCTTTCTGCCTTGCACAAGATTTAAAATAAATTGCATCACAAAAGAATTTGTATACAATCTTTACACAATCTACTGAACAAATCAGGAATCTGACGTGCATTTGTAATCGGAAAAATCGAGCATCAACAATCCTTCTCGTCTGGTACCTCTCCTTCCAAAGAAGAAGACGAGAAAAGAACCTACCTTACAATGTCACGATGAAGATGAGATATCAATTTAAATCTGAATACAAAGAGGATTTTATTCCAAGTAAACTCAAGAGGATATTGAACACTGGAACAAATCAATACTCCTCCACAGAAACCAACGTACAACCAACACAGTCTGCTATTATGCATATGTGTAAATAATCTGCTGTGTATGTTTTCATTTTACTTTCCAGTTTTACACACAAAAATCTTCATCTCTCTCTCAATTCTCAGCCCTATCAATATTATCCCATCCCTGGCACGCAAAATCTCAATCATATCTGTCCAAGGATGTCTCAAAACCCATAAGTATTTTTCCGCACTCTCCACCAACCCAATTTTCTGTAGCCTACAATTCTCAGAACTTGAGTCGTTTCTTTTTCATAAAACAAATCAAAACTTTAATAATTTCATCTTCGTTTCTCTCCGACACTTTCCTCTAAAGTCTAAAGCACACAGAACATCCTAAAAATGAAATATGCATTCAATCATCCCCACAATTTCTTTTGTTTAATCCCCAAAGACACTTTCTCCCCAGATCACCGTCACTGCTAAGCGTTGCTGGGTAAGTGTGAGGTTCCCAAACAAAATGAACCATGAAACGAAGTGTTCCCACGTTGCATTAGTGCATATGTGAGATGTGTGGGAGTGACTTGCTATCTTCTTCCTTTCTCCACGGTACTCTGCACTCCGTACTTCGTAGTATGCAAAAACGAATTACAGCTTCTCCACGGAGAAATTGAGTTTAGCAGATTTCTCTCTTCCCTCAAGGCTTAAAGAAGCCATTTTACAAAGTAAGTGCGGGCGTCTTTGGTCGTTCCCTCTTTTAAAACAAGATTTACACCGAAGGAAACCCAATGTTACGGAGGAGGAAGAGAGAAAGTAGATCTTTTCTTATTCCGTCCAACCTAAGCAAATCCTGCTTAAACATACTTAGTCCTAATCTACTTTCGTGTGAGGGAGACCTTTCCACATCGAAACTCTTCTAACTGTCCCTACCTTTACTTCCTGTTCACAGGCGGTGACAAGTATATTTATTGCTCTCGGTTACACAACCACATCCATCCACAGCTTATTCCTTCTCACACGTACACGCTGGACACACAATAAAATAAACTGCCTACCTGCTGGTGTGTCTCACCAAATGAAGAAATCTCTTGCTCACTATCGGCTACTCACACATTGAAGACGAAAGTTATTATGGATGGGAATTCTGGGAATGACTATGCGGGCTCTCAAGACTAAGCTAAAGGAAAGAATTTAGCTGTAAGCATATAGATGTGTGAGAGCAAGTATTATAATGCACATGCTAACTCATTAATCTAAACTCGCCAAGTTGAACACTCTTGTGTGTGAACGAAACTGTACTTGTAACATCATATACATTTTACGATTAAAACAATTATATTCTCATTATCCTCTGATTACCTGAACTCAATTTAGTAGGAAACTAAGAACCGATCTAGCCGTATAACTCCCAAATCCCAAGCCTTGTCAATAGGGATTTCCTTTTCAAACACGACAAATCCATTAATACTTTTTAAATGCTAACCCACAATCCACAATCTTCTTTCAAAAAAAATCCTTCCCACCTCTCTAAATCTACCTCAAGGATTTCCATTGAAAAACCTACGAAATCTAATGTACAACTATTCAACTATCAACTAAGTTCGAAATCTGCCACACAGGAAAAAACCACAGTAAACTAGCACAATTTCATTTGCAATTTCATCATACAAAAGTCCCCTAGTTGCATTTGATGTGAATATGCATCTACTCATTCTCAATGTTGAAAGTGCAATATCACTCAGTCAAAGTTTGATACACAACCTTCCACAATTCACCTATCATTGTTGAATGTGGTTTTGAGTCTTGACTGGCTGAAAGTGACAATCACTTTCATCGCAATTGTTGAATGTGTAAATGCCTTCAAAATGCCTCCAGCATCCAGGCCAATCTCTACCATCAAAAAGTTTAGCTTTTCTCCCGTTCAAATTCTTACTTATATTTGCACACAGTATTTTTAGAGTCCCGTCTCAATCGCATAGAAATCTCTTCGAATACTTATATCCTCCTACAAACAGTTTGGAAAGGACTTCTTGTGGTTCCTCGTGCTTGTGGTAGTTGTGGTCTTGTGGGGAAAGTTGTGTACTTTCGCTTTGGGCAACCACCGCCGACAATCAACCGTCTCGTCCTAACTGGCATGAAGTTAATTGTTTCCTTTCCTCTTTCAAGTTCGCAACAACAATCTAACTACTTAACACACCCAATCACTTGTCTTTAAGAAAAGGAGACGTAAAAGCTAAACTTCTTTTCCTCCGTAAGTTTGCACTGGCCTATTTAATCCAGTCAACGTCTTCCTGAAAGAGGTAAGACTTCTGAAAAAGCACACACGCCTTTTCCTCGTCTTCTTATCTCAATCCACCAACACACAACGAAAGTTCTTTCCATCCTGAACAGTCACAATCCACATGAATTTACTTCATCTCCAAAACTCACCCAACTTTCCCAGTCCTTTCCAATTTAATTCTATTCAAAGTGAAAGAATCAATGCAATGAAATCCATGCAATCCGCATTATTCAGCATTCACCTCATCCAAATTGGTGGAAAGTGTGTCTTCCACTTGAAAACAGAGATTTCTACATTTCTCTCATTGATGACTATTGACAGCACTTTTGTCTGACCTCATTCCCATTTTCACACTGTTTCAGTTTCGAAACTGAAACGCAGTTCCATCCTAAGTCATCGATCTTTTGGATGTGTTTCAAAGAGATTCTTTGGATTCGTACAAAAGACTTTAAGCTATTGACGCTCTACTTGATTGTGTATTATTATCCATTTCCATGTAGCTAGATTCTCCGACCGCCTCGGTTTAATTCATCATTGTGAAAAATAATCCCATCAAAATAAGAACAGTGCATGTCAGTCTGTATTTCTGTATTCTGTCTCTCTGTTTGTGTTCTGTACTATTTTTACGGTCCTAACCAAGAGGGATAGTGTTATTATACTATTCCTCTACAAAGAAACAAGGATTTGGCTTAGATTCATAGAACCTTTTAGGAGAATGGGACTAACTCGCTCATCCTACAATTAGAGAATTGTTTTTCAAAGGCTAACGTAAGCTAATACAGCACAGCACCCACACGCTGCACAAACACACAAGCTCAAAACGTAGAAACACACAATCCCTAGTAATTAATATCAAGCTTTGTCACTAGTGAGAGTGACGCAACTTGTCGAATGACACTTCTTTCAGCATTGACTTCCATATGTCACACTCCACAGGTAATCATCAACTCATCCTCGATGCGCCATGTAATGATGTAGGTATACTTCATTGAGTTTCATAGTCACACAGGCCGGGCAGGCCCATTCAGGTTCCAAGCTTTGCTGTCAAATATATCTGCCTATTGAAAATTTAATTATTCTACGTGAGGTAAAATTGTGTGATCCTAAACACATGCAGTGCGTAATCTCAACTTCAGTGCAGAACCTACTTCAAATCAAATCTTTAATTAGTCACAGAGAAAACTTAATTACTTCCGTCCAGACTATATTTTATTATTTTGATTCCAAGCACATATTACAATTTCCATGTGTGCTTGTCTACGACTAATTGTCAGCGTCGCGTGCTTGCGTTGTACAAATCTACTGCTAAATTACTAATTACCCCCTTAGATGAGAATCTACCTCCTACGACTTAAATTATTTCTCCATTTCATTAGAAAACGAACAACCAAGCAAAAATTAATGATGCTTTCTGCCCTTATTGGTGATTTCCTGATGCTTCGAAAAATCCCATGCGAAACAAGATTTCATTTCCCAAATTCTACGATGACATTCACAAACCTTGAGAGTAGCCTTGTTTCGTAATAACTAATTTATAGCAAATGCCATATAAATGTAAACCAGTAACCAGCTTTCTCCCTTTAGTACCTTCACAGGCTTTCTCTGACGAGACGAGTGACAACCAAACACCAAACCCATCATTCCGCAAGATATTTGGAGCATGACTCTACTTTCCACAAATTGCAACTGCAAATATTTACCTTCCCTTTAATTATTTCGCAAGTTCAAGAGGTCATATAAAATGCAACATCTTTTACATCAAGGTCACTGAGCAGTTAAGCTCACTGGAACTAATTCAGTATTTTAATGAGTTTCAATGTGCATCGATCGTCTTCTGCTTTAACTCCTTTCCTTCTCTTTCACCAGCCATGTTCTGTTCACCTTAATTTTAATTTCCACTCTTCTACTAATATTATCCTTCGACCTGTTTTCATCCCCCTCCCCCCTTAGACTTTCTCTCTTTCTCTCTTTTGTTTCGGTTCCCTAGTTTCGTCTTTACTCTTCATTTTTTTGCAACACCAAACCAATTGTAAAATGTCAATGCAAAAATACAACAGGGTTTCTGAGCTCTGAAAACCAGGCAATAAGACACAATCCAAATGTACTCAACAAATACAAAAAAGAAAATATCCTAGTTTGTCGTACACCACACAAAGGAAAAAAGTCTGCACTTCCGTTGAACTTCGCACACGCGAATGTTCTCCACAACAAAACAAACACAATATGCATCTTTCAGTCCAAACTCCAACGAGACCATTCCCTAAAAGCCTTCGAGAAAAACGCAAAATCCTAAATACCTTTTACATCAAAGAGACATGTTTTCACTTCCTCCAGTTGCTTTCAACTCGACTGGAAAAACCCACAGCTATCTGCTGTCTGCCCCCACAACTTCCTGAACAGCTTTCTCTCCTTACGAGTTGCCATCAAACTCACCCACACACACATATAACAGACATATTCATTGTAACCTGAATTCATCCAGCTACTCTATTTACGACAAAAGCTAAAGATAAAATACAACAAATTCTGAGAAACTTTCCCAATAATGTATGCTCCACATCAAACACCTTAAGGATGCAAATGCTTCTCTTATCATCCTTCTTACTCAACATGGTGTGAAGCAGACTTTAATCTTACGTGCATTGCTATACACCTTCAAAGAAACGCCAAAAGCACACACTTTCCTCCTTCACTTCTCACGAAGTCTATGTATGTACAAAATATAATTTTAAAGAGCGAGAGAGAGGCTGTGGTAATAAAAGAGAGACCCTTGCACCTTCCAATCTGTCCCATGTCGTGGGCATCTGCATCTGCACCTCAAATCTCCCATGTACTTCATTCTCAAACACGCTGCCAGTGCCGGTGAGCTGATGACTGGGTTTAATTAAACTGGGCAATAAATCCTGAGGTGTCAACGTCAGAAGAAGATGCAAATAATGAACGTACTCTGTGTAAAGTAAAACCACATCTATATAAAGTTCAGCACAAGGCTTTTCCACACATAAAGTGAGGTGAACATTCATCTCTCCTCTCTAATTAAACGTTTTAAGTGTGTGTGAGTGAGTGAGTCTCACACTTCCAGGAAGCTTATAGTTCCTCATTATTACTCACTTTAATTGCTATTGCACCTGGATACTTTATTGCTCTCTTCATCTAAGGTTATCTCGATGAGAACAAACACATAGTTAAGTCCAATCACACGTGATAACCTGTAGCCTGTAGACTCTGCTTGCCTAGTCGATAGACTCACTGTCAGTCTGTATCTGTATAGTCTCTCTCTCTCTCTTCTACCTTTACTTACTTTCGTACCTATTTTTAGTTCCTCATTTGTTATTAGACTTGTTATCCTGATCCTGTGGGGACATCACACGCCCCTTACACGTTAGGACCTAGGACAGCTATTATGTGTCTGCTCATATCAATATCAATTGAATTTTAGATTTGTCGAACACATAAGACATATTATAATCTTGCCTCGCTCGTTATTTCAACTACCGTGACTATAATTGCATGAAGTGAGAGTGAGTTGACAGTTAACGTAATTAAGTGTGTTGAAATACATCATGCAAATTTCATTTTCGTAAGCTTCAGTTACTTTAATGTTTGTACTGTTGTAAAAACATTAATGCAGAAAGGTACTGATTTGCTTTAAAAAACCAGTGCAACTCCGTCATATGCAACAACATTGGACTCTTTCCGGTAATAATACATTCTTTCTTTACTTTTTAGATTGACGCAAGTTTCTTCTTCGTTTATCCTGCACACATTAGTCCAGATTTCTTCACAAACGCATAAACCATATAAATTTGTTACGTAACAAATTGCTGCACGTGTACCCTAATTCATTTTACATAAAGAATCACATTGTTCATACTGCTTTTAAAGCTCCGGTTCAATTAATATTCTACTAATCTACCTCCTGGAGTCAACATAGGCAGACTCGAATGAAAGTCGCTCAGTCAGAAATGGAAATTAATCACTCTCACTTGGAAACTAAGGAAAGTCTTGGCAAAGATGGAAATCAACTTCATATCTGAGCTACTGCTACTTGAACTGGATTATGTATTTTTTTAAACTATTTGCCCACCGAACTGCTAACTAGTGTGCTATAATAGTAGACTACTTGTTAATCATTTCTCCAACATAAAGTAAAGTATTTCAATGAGGAACACAAGTTTATTAGCTCATTCTACTACACACCAATTAGAAAGTTTGTTATTAATCATACGCATCAACAAAGATAATAATTGACAATTTGCAGTCTCTCATTATTTTTCCATAGCTGAGTCCAATTCCCAACTGGAAAAGACTTTGCGGATGAAAGTAATGAAAACTAGAGTCAAAACTGTCCAGGTCATCAGGTTTCCCCATGGGTTTGTACTTAAAGGGGTCTCTAATTGCTTCTAGACAATACATTTAAAAAGTAAATATTACTTGTCAGCTAGAATTAGATTAGACAGGGACAATATTTTAAAAAATTTCCCGATTGACGATTCTAATTCGAATGCACGTATGTACCTGTCTATGAGGATACACGTTAATTTTGCAATTCTCGCATCGCTGCCCCATGTTGGCCCAGCTATTCCCAGATATCCAAGTCCGTGAACACACACATTTGAATTGTCCCAAGCTTCTCTTAGCACCTTGATAAGGAGTTAGATTTCGTCCGAAAGAGCTCTGAAATTATGTTATCAGTTTCACAATCACTATTTATATATATTTCAAATTGTCTCTTTTGCAAAGAGTACTTACCATGATAATTGCCAGTTGATTTAATCTTAAATCTTCTACAATGCTCTCGTAACGAAGACTCACATTTGTCAGTGCCCAGCAGTTATGTGTTTCTTCCTTGATCCAAATTACCAATGTCGGTAGCTCTTCGCAAGCCTCCAGCTTAGATCTGGCTTTAATCCTTGCAATTTCGTTGCAGTTTTTACAAGATTGCAGAGCTGCAGTTCAAACACATCACTCTTAATTGTGATTTATATCCTTAAATCAATTCATCTATCCATCAATTCATCATCCAATGAAGTAGAACTGTATTGTGGTGAATAATGATAAGAAAACGTTCTGCTCTCAATAGAAGATAACCTCCTGTTAACCTAAAATATGAGTTCACTTAAGAATGAGTCACTTTTAATCTTTCGTCTTTTGCCAAAGAGGATAGTACACTCTTATTCTTAAATGCAACCTTCAAATTAGAACGTTTTCAATCCATTCAAATTCACTTACACAAATTACATAATCGAAATAGGGATTCAATTTTTAAATATTCGATCAAGAGGCTTCTAAATCTCTTAAATCATGCAAGCATACTTAACCTTATTATGTTATTTTCAAGTTTTTGTTCAGAATTAAGTTTTCTGCAATATTTTTTGGAATTAATTGTGTTACTTGGATTTAGTTTTTCAAGTAGAAAAAATCAGAAAACTTTACAATTCTGTCTACTTCTCCCCTTTATTGAGTATTTTTTGCAATTTTAATTTGCATATACGTGTGCATTTTCGGATTCGTGTCTGTAAGGCTGCAAAATTAAATCGTGGATGGTAATCCTCTTCAGTTGAGTGCATCTTTCTGTGTACTCACTATTCACCGCTAACATTTTTCTTTCTAGCAAAATCCAATTTTAAACAGATTCTTCCTCAAACTTCTGACTTCGTATCCCATATACTTACGTATTCTTCCCTAGTCCCTCGTACCTTTAAATAGATGAAGAATATACTAAAAATATCTTGAGACATTTATTCAGTATGACAAGAAACTAATGCACCTTAATGCTTCAGATGTCCTTATGCTCGAACAACCATAAGTATACAATTTTTATGATAATACTTTTCTGTAGAATTTTCCTCTGGTATTCGGTGAGTTCTGACCTTACAATGCAACTCAGATGTAAAATATTACGTTTTCTTAGAACTGAACCTGACCTTCCATATTAGTGGCTCGTTTTGTTTCAATAAAGTCGCATCTACTTCTAATAAACTTCATCTATCAGAGTCTTTCCTCATGGCTATCCTAGGAAGCACAGAAACACAGCTAGAATTGCTTAAAATATGAATGAATGGATACACATCTCTTGCTTCACAAGAAATGGAGTTTATGTGACAAGAAAATTTCCTCGAATTCATTTATCCTTGATGCACATAAAAACTTGCAAAACATTTCGCATTTGCAATTAATCTTGATCCTTCCACTTTCGACAGTCCTGCTTGTCCTACTGTTACTATTTTAGACAAGGTATTAATGAATTAATCAGTATAATGGAAACCGCTTTCTGTCATGTTCTTCAATTGACAAGATTTATCCATTAACTGTTTCAAGTACCAAAGAGTGTTGTTCTTCACAAGAAGATTGACTCCTTCATAATTGAGTATTCTCTTATAGGGAAAAGTTTTAAAAGTTTTCAAGCATGAGCTTAAGCTCCGGCCTTCTCTGATGATTAAAAGTTAGTTTATACTGTTTGTACTTTCTTTTTTGATGCAACTTTGCAATTCTAACAAATTCACGAGATCGACTTTTTATTACTTAATATTGTTACGTATTTCCAATATTTGTTAAAGTATTCACAATCGCTTTTTCACGGTAATTTATTCACTTACGTAATATAATTAGCAAAAAACTCTCCACTATTTGACTTCCAGTAAAAACTAATATCACACTGTCATACCACCGGAAAGTTCTTTCATGCAATAATTGACACAGCATTATGTCCTCCTGAAAAAAGTTTAGAATCAATATTGTTCAACATTTCAATTCACGCTGACTGCAAGAAGATTTGGAGCATTTAGAAAAACAAGACTAACTTCCCACAAAACTTTCTCCCAATATAAAAGTACAGTGAAACGGTGAATCGTACGATTAGCCCGGTTGCTGTACTGCGGGAGGTGCAGGAATGTCACCAGCTGAAAAAGAAATCCTCACAATAAAACTTCCTCCTTCGTCCCTTGTTCTGATTGAATGGTGCATTCGAATCGGCTTGTGAAAAGTTTTTAAATTAAACTGGCTTTTCTTTATCTCAACTGTACGTTGTGCTTGTTGGAAAAAAGAGTTCAAGGAGAATACGATCACGGCAGAGTTATTCACGGAGATTGAATTTTATTCCTAAACAAGCTGTTGTTGACCTTATATATCGTAAACTCCAGTACGTAAGATTTATTTACTAAGCCATACTTACTGTGTTTTAGTATCTGAGATTCTGATGAATAAGTTACGATTGCAAAGACTCTCCTAAGTAGATTTTTGCCTCAATTGGACCAAGCTCAATAAGATCAAATTAACGCAGGGAAATGGATAATAGATTCCTCACTAACCCTTACTTGAAAAGCTGAGTCTGAAGTGAAAAGTTTTGTAGCATTGTATTTGATGGAGTTTTTAGTAAATATCCATTTTGAATGTAATCATACTTCATACAATCATCCATTGACGTAATAAAATGAACCCTAAGAAAGAGTTAAAAAATATTTTATAGCAATCACTTTTGAAGAGATCGCAATAAAATGTTTCTTGTTTGAATCAATTTGATTAGCTACAAATTCAAAATCAACACAGTGAGACATGAGAGAAAAGGACTCTCCAATGTGTCCTTCTTTTGTTTCGTCGTCACTTTCTCTCCTCTCGAATGACAGTTTATGACAACCCTAAAATCCAATGCATGTAGTAAAGTGCGATAGATTCAGAAAAGCAAAATTGGTAAAAGCAGGTGTCAGGAACTCCTGTCCCGGAGTTCTGAAAAATTCCTACACAAATAAATTGTAACTGACAAGAAATCTCATCCCTTGAGATTTTCTCGCAGTTGAGACGTTAAGAGCCTTATGGTCTTATTGCCACTTTGTTAATTAACCTTTTAACTTTGATAGTGTGTGGAGTCTGAAAGCAAAAGTTGAAACTCTACTCTACTCTTTCGTACCACGAATCAATATTTCCGAATAATCATTTCCATTTTGTTCTGCAGAAAATCTCTCCTGATCCTCCAAAATGAATCCATTGTCTGATTGTCTCCTATTGTTAGTCTCCTTCCCTTGAATTCCCTAAATTGCACATCAAGAAACGGTGATATACATTAATCTACATTTTCTAACCATTTTCAGGACATTGCCAAATTGTCCCGAACACGTTCAACGTTATTTCCCTTTTCTTGAAAGCTACAAAAACTAAAAACCACACTGTGATCATCACACTACATGAATTCGCAAACTGGATTATTGCCCTCGTAAATCACTCGTGCTCTTTAATCAAAATGTATTAACAATCGTCACAGTTCGAGAGACCCTACAACTTAAATCCTTCTATTCCAATGCTTAAGCCTTATATATTACAAATAATATAAAGTGCAATAGGCCACACCCAACTTCAGCTCTAAGAAGAATAGAAGAGTCTCCGTGTTAAGTCAAGTCACGTTTATCAATCGCAGAAGTCACTCAACTCTTGACTATGATACTCATTGTACATATCATGTCTCATATATATTCTTCATGAATTATTCAATCCCTCCACCTTTACATTAACACGTAGGAGAGAAAGAGCATCCTCGTCAAATTGTCACTCACCATTTGTCTTTCTTTTTCTCCTTACCTATCCTCCTTCATGACAATGACACTACTACAAAATACTGTCTTTTGTTCATTATTGATTTATCTGTCGATTCCTGGAATCCTAAATTCCCGTCCTTCCGTGGAGTTCACTCTTCATTTCCTAAGTATTAAACAGCTTAGTCGTCATCACGAATGGCCTTCTGTGTACAAAAGCAAAAAAATGTTCACCCGCAGGGAACTGATAAAGTCGGGATAGAAAGAGAGAGAAAGTAAAAAAAAACGACAGGAAGCAGACCACCTGTGACTTCGCTCTCCTTTCGTGTAACACTATTTTGTGTGTTCTGACTGGATTAGATTTCCCATTCCTCCAGCAATGCAACTATTCCATATTCTTGGTGGGCCATAATGAATAAGATAATTCTGTGACTACACTTTTCTCATCAGGATAACTCTTATGTTATCTTAAGTACTTCTCAAGATCCTTTCTAATTTCTGTTAGCTTTTTGTAAACACGGAAATAACAAGATAGATCCCATTTACTTCCATCATCTTCCATGTCTTAATTAACAAGATGACATGACTTGACAAGTCACACGAATCCGTGTCTTCCAGGAAGTGAAATGGATAATAAGCATGAAATCATGAACGAGAACTTCCTGTAGAGAAACGAAGTCAAACCGCACTGTCCCACTTTCTTAGAATTGTAACTAATTCATTTGTACATTGTACGTCTCAAGTCTTAACAAAGTACAAAGAGCACAAGCATTTATGGACGCAGAGAGAAAAGATGAGACACAAGTCATCTTGAATAAGAGATACTCGAAAACTCGTTTAAGTGTCACAAATACTTAAAACTTATCTGCCAGCTAGTGTAACTCACTGCATCTCACCGTGATAAGCCTGTCGTTGTCGTTATCAATTTACTACATCAGTTTGACACAATCACAAGTGCATTGTCTGGAGGATACTTTATATCTCTCTTCCACGATCCAACTAGCCAACTTAAGTCACATCTGATTAACACCCGAGAAAGTGTAACTTCATAAATATTCTATTAAATCAGAACGCATCTCTCCAACTCTCTGCATTTATTCATGCTCAACAAGGGAAAAGCCCTCTTGAATCATTTCACAATTTCACTTTCCTGTTGTTACGAGCTTCATATTAACTCTTAATTGTAATTTCCGTTTACTAGATCCAATAAGCCTCAGGCAAGCAGTATTTTACTTCAGGACTTTTCATTTCAATGAAGTAAATCATGAATTTAAATATTTATTAGTTCAATTACTGGGATATCTGCCCATGTTCTGCAAAAATGGTACGGGAATTTCCACAAAATCTCCGCCAATTCCGAAGACATCCTCAAAGCATCAAAGCATTTCTTTTAGCATTCCAAACATTCCTCCAAGTCCTTCTTAGAAAACTCACATCAGTCGAAGGCATAAACACACGAAAGCAATAAACCATACTCTTGAATTCTGACGAACTCAGCCGTGTTTACTCACAAAACTCACCAAATGTGTGCTACAAAGTACAACCTTACAAGATTTTACACGACGCACAGTGTAAACTATACACACAAAGTGCAACCTACCAAACACACAACGACAGAATCACTAAAGTTATTGAACTTTTACCGTTTACGATAAGTCATAAGTTTCATAAGTAGTTTTGTAACCTCAGTAAGTATTTTTATGCCATCATGTCACTCACTCATCTCAAAATCTTCTCTAGAAACCGACCAGAGATGAATTCCAAACCGGAAAACCTGAGAAATGTTTCTTTCCTTCTCATATCTATCGCAAAAAAACTTTTGCAATTTCACTTTCCAGATTTCCTCCATTATTTCGAGAATTACTTTCAACAACTTTTATATCTTTTAGCTTTCTACTAGTTTCTACACGCAGACTTCGTACTCTGCGTCTGCAGATTGATTCTTTGCTGAAGAAAGACACCAGACTCACCTTGAACAAGTATACAAGCACATTTCCATCAAAGTCTGGAGTACAACTTTGAAATGCAAAAACTTCTTGAGATTTACTTATTACAGTTCCTCCCCAGGCTTTCTCAAACACATTGACATTATTATTATACAAGGGTACTCCAGAAAAGAGTTTTTTCTATATATCTTATGTGCACATATAGTATGTATAATATATATTTTAACATTTCCCGTGCCTGTCTGATCTTCCTCAACCACAAAACTATCAAAGCACCCAGTAAAAAGACGTGAATAAGCTTTGCATACATTTAAAACCTCGTCACTACTTGCATTGTAGGGACTCTGTTGTCTGCATCCTTGACTCTTCATTGGAATGTCCTATCTTTATACAACTTTGTCCTATTCCCCATCTGTTTCTACGTCATTGATTGTCCGACAAATGTATTTAATTTGATGATTGTCACATTCACGTCTCTGCACAATGACTGACGCAAAACCCAATAACGAATAATTTAGCTTTCTCTTTCAACTCCATATATAATACAATGGCAAATCCTTTGATGATAATTCATTTATTAAATATGAGGTAAATCATCCAGCTGATTCTCAGTTTCAATCAAAACTTCTGTTGCGGTCACAACTGAGCGTAGCTCAAAAAACAGCACGCGTTTTCCCAGCACACCAGTAGCTTTCAGTGTCACCTTCAGTTTTCAGGGTTGCCTCATTTACATGCAGTTTGGACTACAAATCACAATTACCATTCACCAAGATATATAGCACCTACCCGTGGCTTCAGTTTCCAATTTTACCCTACACCTCAAGTGAATTAAATTACAAAGACATAATTTCACATCCAAGCAAAGCTAGCTGTACTTCACACATAAAGCAAACCCTTCTATAGTACCAAATATAAACTGCACACGAAGCTTAATTACCTTTCGTCTGTTACCAAATCTTTCCACAGCTTTCTGTCCACCCACCTTCTACACTTCCTTTCGTTTCTACTGCGTTGTCGACAGCTTAATTGCACCTGGACAAAACGTGACATCCTTGGGGATCCAAATCTCTTTTAAGCCTACGTAGTCTTTTGGTTCAACTCTCTTCGAGATTCCATAAGCTCATAGCCTAACAATACTTAATTTCGTACTTTCACAAAGAACGAACTTCAGTTAGAGAGCGAGAGGAAGAAGATATTTCTGAGAGCTCAAATAAGTTCCATCACTCACACATTCTTTCATTAGTAAGGTTTATCATCAACAGCTTTCAAAAGAAAGTCAATCCTACTGCACAGCTCATCAAAAACTAATCATATGAAAGTCGGAGAATTTGGACTCAAGGAACCTCAAAACATTAGATCACTAAGATTTGTGCTTTACATCACTGACTCAACTTCTTAGCTTTAAGCGACTTGGTTTCCGGTTTAACAATTTCTTTTTAAAATCTCATCTGTCATCTGTTCCTTCAGTGGCTTCCAGGCATATTGACAGGAAATTCCTCCCCCGCCCCGTTGCATTTGTAAAGAATATAACATTCTTGATCATATGAAGTAATTTTTTCAATTATAATATAGGTTCGTTGTAAGTGCTGACTTACTGTCAAAAGCAAACAGGTCAAGGTTAAAAAATCCTGTAAGTCATAATTTCATTTTGAAAGCATTTTTGCATCCTCTAAGACGTGTCATTCGCCAAGACAAAAGCTTATACCCACTTAAACTATATTTTTTAGTTGAGAATTTAATCTCTTCAGAGTTTTCTTTGCAATAAGCTGATGAAAAACGTTACAAAAGTTCCCGTAATTGAGTTCTTTTAAATCTAGATTGCGGTACAAATCTTGAAAATCCAATCTATCTATCCAATCTTTTTTTAGTCTGGTCCACTGGAGACGACAAATTCATACCATCCATATAATTTAAATATGCACATATCATTCGCCATTCGCCATCAACATATTATTATTCAATCCTTGATCACACACGTCTTTCTTCCTTTACTCTTTATTCTCCAACATACACGAAATTTTTATTTTTCATCTCATAAAACTTTGCTTTAAAAAGAAAATTGTCAATCTTACCTCAAAGACAACCTGTCGATTCACTCAAGGCCTTATGAAAATTAAACATCACACAAAATTACATCTGCTAGGATATCGCCAAGCAGACTAGATGCACAGAGACTTCTCGCGTTTCGCAATATTAATGCGTTTTAATTATAAATTCCTGAATTCCAGACAACCGAAAGTCGAAAGCTGACTGTCATGGTGTGTGATTATATAAAATATCCAGCGAGCTTTCTATCTGAAGATCACCTTTCTCATTTTATAGAGATGTACGTGTTCTGCCAGCATAAAACCTCGTCAAATTAAAACACATTAAATAAAAACCCTTTACACAGCATTAAATATTTGTCAAAGTACTGTTATTTTCCTCTTAGAACTGGTCTCATTGCCTCTTACAAGAAACTGTTTGTTAAATGTGCGTGCAAGAATCGCAGACAAATAAGCACAAAACTTACAAAAAACGTAATAACAGAAGGAAGGCACATGAATGCACCTCGTGGCTTGTCAAATTGACATTGACATTTCCCCAAATAAATCAAAGACAGCTCTTTAATCTCTACAAGACACAATTCAACAAAAGAAAAAGTAGGACTTGCCAAAGTCAAATTGAACATGCAAAAAGCATAGTAGATTAGATGGTTGGCTCAGGGTCAGCATTAATTCCCTTTCTTGCATGCTGTAAGTGTTATGTACTCCAATCCTCTTGAGACTTGAGAAGCCTTGGTTTCTTCCCCTTCAAATCTTCGCTACAACAGCTCTGAATTCACAAGACGAAGTGTATAAACAAATATTAGATTTGAATCTACCATTATTCTATAACCACTTCAATCAAGTTCAGAGAGCCTTTATACTTTAAGTATCAATCAAAGAAGTACTTTTACTTCGAAATTCAAACACAGCGTAAATTCAAGAACTTTTTCTTTCTATTTAATCAAGTGATGTTTGTAAACATTTACACTTGAAAATTCGAGATTCCTGGTGACTTCCAAACATCTCATATATCATACGCTAATATAATGCAAGTTATCATATGCTCCGGTAACCCTCGGGAAAACACTTGAACGAAAAGTATCCAATTAAATAATGAGTTTTATTTTGGTGTTTGGTATTTATGGTTCATGAATCTAATTTGGGTTAACTAATTTACATACACAGAGATGCTTCTGACACACTAACCATTCCAGAAAAGCGAAATTAAGGTTGTCAGTTTTTAGGTGATTTCCCACTACAACCGTTTTACTCAAGTCCAAACGTTGCATGCAACGAAATGCCTTATAAAATGCTTCTGCATGGTGCATGGTGCAATAATCTGTATAAATACGTGTAGCGTCACTAGGACCTCTTTTTCGATCACCTTCAGGTCAAGCCATATTCGTTTGAAATGAATCTACGAACCGAATCGATTCGGGGTTCGGAATTAAGGTCAAAGGTGGATCTCTAAAGTAAGAATTATAAAATGCAATTACTTTCTCTTGTGTCTTAACACTGTTTGCCAAGCCCAACTTATGAAGAATAAGTTAGCGATTCTTAAGTTTATGAAGCTTACCCTTGAAAATAAGTAGCGTGATACAAACTAATTGTAATTTAAGTAATTCATCAATTAATTAAAAACTAATAAAAATGAACTACTAAATTACTATTAACATATCAAACTAATAGCAATTTACGTAACTCATCAATATTATTTACAAACTAATTAACTTCTAAATTAATATTAAACTATTAAACTAATTACAAATTGCACACTATTTCAAAAATCAAAGTCTTCTGAAAACCAGTTGTCATTGTCATCCCGAGTGTTGTAAGCTTTGATCTAATTTGATTATTGTGAATTGTGAATAATCCACGTCTATTTTTAAAACATTAATTGCACCTCACTCTTCAGTGGATAATACTTGAGGACACACGCAGCAATCTACCAAAATCCTTCTTCCACTTTGAACAATCTATTTGCCACAATCTTTGAGCTCAGTGAATCCCGACTTGTATACGAACACGAACTGCAAACCTTCTTGAATGGGTCAAGGATACTTTAAAGTGGGTTTCATTCCTCAAACACATCCACATTACTTCACCCGTGTGAAAGGTTTCTTCAGTGCCAAAAACTTGCTTTTTCTTCCTGTCCTTCACTCAATAGAGGTTACGTAACTCTGTCAATTCCCCTTAAATGCATTCTAATTGTAAGTAATTTATCATTCATCACGAATTGTTACGAAAATTTCATTCAACTCGCTTTCTCACCAGATTCATCCTTCGAAGTCTAAATACCCGTTGGTCATGTCGTTTGTTTGAATTTAACCCGTCATGATTGTGACTGTGGCTGTGTAACTCTCTTTAAGTATTTATCTGCAGACAAACTTAGTAAACATCTTTGAAAACTTTGAGTACTAAACAGACTAAACACCTAAATGTTTGTGTAGAGAAGGTGCATAATAGAAAATAGAACCTAAGCAATGGATGTCGTCGCCATTTACTCCTTAATGTTAAGTTTACTTGTTTTCCCTGCAAGTGAAAGTCTACCAACAGAATCTCGGAAATTCAGCCACGCAAGCAGACTGTAAACACCATCAGATCCTGTGGTTATTTAATCATCCTGTTTTTCCATTCAAATTGCGAACATCAAAAGAACTCCCCGTTATACCTCATCAATATCAGACTTGAGTTTAAATGATTGGTAAATTGCAATCTTTGTAGTCATGATCTATTATTCATTAACCATTACCGTCACTTCAAAACCCTAAACCACTAAATTGATGTGCAGCACTGAATTTCCTTGCCTGACTTATTATTGTTTAAATAAATTCAACCAGTCAAAATATTTTGAAACATGTAGCAAGCAGTAAACAAGTACCAGCTCTCGTAGCTTACAGAGTCGGGACTTCGGACTTATAATCATAATTAGACATAACACACACGAACAAGTCAGTAAAGCGTACTAGGCTTAAATTACAATACACATTTCATTAATTTGCCATATTGGATAATGTTTCTGGTCTAGTTTTAGAAAAACAGAGGTTTTCAGTCTTCGCCTAAGTCAAAACAGGGATTGATACTTAAAAAACAAAAACAAACTGATATGGAGCTGAGCTGTACTGTCTCCCTTTTAGGAAAATTAGGTATCGCATTAGCAATGACACATTCTACTTCCCCTCGAAATTAATTATTTCTCTGAATTACTATTTACCACATCTGTTCCTTTTTTGTCCTTCGTTTGTTTGCACACAAAGCGAAGTTCTCCTCAGGCAAATGTTGCATAGACGCAGAGAAATAAAGCTGCTGAAGTATAAACAAGGCACTTTCCCTGCTGCTCTCATGACAAACTAAACCAGTACAACAAAATATAGACGGAAGTATTTAACACAGTGTTGTTTAATATTTTAGACTTAGACAGCCTTTTGGGAAAAACGAATGATGTAGCTCCATAAAATTTTCCCACGTAAATCTTTTATAATACAAAATCCCCTTCTAAAATATGACAAAGGTTCCAATCAACATTGTTAAAACTAAAAAATCCAGCTTCCAAAATGGGCTCTACTTGTTTTTCTTTTATTTCACTTAGAGTTATTACTCTGCTTTTCTCCTAAGGGTTTCTACAAGTAATTTCCGTTACTGACACTTTAAATGCTGTATCCAGTGTAACCTCTGAAAACTGAACACTAAACATAATCCTGATGTAACCTAAATCCCAAAGGAAAAAATCTCCTAGAGTAAACCTTTCAACCTATTTGTTTGATTCTAAACACTTTCAAACTCTTTGCACTCACTCACAGTTCAATCCGATAAAAGATTCGGCGTTTCATTTCTCAAGTGAAACCAGATATTTTAAACATCTCAAGTCTTTTATGCTCTAATTCAATAAAAGACTTACAATAAAAAGTAGAAAAGGTGTATCAATACTCCCTCAGCATCACAACAGATCGGTAGCTTGGTTTTGTTTTCACTGAAAATACTAAAAGTATTTGTTCCACTACTTGTTCTCAGTCATCGCTAGCACTGAACATAATCCATTTGCCAATTACCTTATGTCTCTTCTACTTTCTCCTGGTTTCCCAATTCAACTCCATTAGGAATAAAGACTGTGTAGATTTACTTTCTATTGTTAAATCTACATAATACAAATTGTTTCTTTGTAAAACAAATCGGAGCCAATTCTCGAGTCTACATGGAACACTTAGAGAATTGAGTTCATCGCATTGATTTCATCTTGATTGCACATTGCTTCAATGTCATACCCAGGCGAATTCGCATACCAGCAAGTTCCATTAAATATATTTCACTCATTCGTATGTGCTTATTGAAAAGTCTCAATTTCATAACTAAATGAAACCAGACAAAAGTTTTCATTTACACTACTCACAATCAGTATAATATCATTTTATTTCTGCACCTCTGGGAATTGAAAACAACCCTTGTAAAATCTTTTCGCATCGACAGCCTGTGTGATGAAATTGATATTCAACCCACACCACTGTAAACAGCAACGAAACAGTCTCCATATTCGCTTCGCATAATATATCGTTGGAGATTTAGAAATACATGAAATACTATTTAAACCTGCGAAATATGTTCATCTCATAAGAATATTTTGTAATATTCCAATCAAGCGCAAGTTTCTTTTTTCACTTGAATACTGCTAAAACGTGACAATTAATATTATTATTAAGCTTCACAATATCTTTTCTTTATTTCCGAAGACAAATAGAGATTCGGGATTTTTTAAAGCCTATAAATCTATAATACTGTCTACCTTTTCTATTCGCACTACCACCACTACGATCAGCAATCCATCTGTACACAACTAGATTCCAATTTCCATTTCCATTCTATTTTGAAACTGAAGTAACCTTCAGGATTCCCTCTAAATTATTACTTTTGCTTTCTACCAAATCTCTTCTTCTGTAACAATTCCCAATACTGTGTCACTGCAAACATGCGATCAAAATTGCTCTTGTTCTTCTTCCAGAGCGACCAGAACCAAATATCGAAGTGTCAACCTGATAAGAAGGCGTGTGAGCCCAAGGAAATACAGTGGAAGTTATTTATTTGGCAATCTCACTACACCCCTGTGAATGTGCAAACAACTCTCCATCTCTTCCGGTGAAAGTTTATATCCTTCTGCCCTACCTAATAATCGGCATTCCCTGTCATGTCGTACACCAGTATGTCCCCTTTAATTTACGCTTCAATGGTTCATACCAACTAGACAACCAGACAGACCGTGTCGGGTTTTTCATTTCTCAGAAAAATCAACCGAACAAAATCTGTGAAAGCTATGAACACTCTCTTATATAATATCATCCTCTCCACTCTCTACGCTCCTCCTCGTCTCCTTTCTAATTTAGTCAAATCCTAGTAACAGTAATTGCTTTTCACTAATAGTGTGTGATGAAGCTTAATTAACTATCAATTCTGATCTGAAAGTCCTGTTCGATCCGTCTCCTTTCTACTTTCTCTTTACATGCTGACTCACATCTCATCCACATAATGAAAACGAAAGCTCTTCTTTGTACTCTGTCTACGAATCGCACGATGCTAATGTAGTTACAAAGATGATTCATTAAAAGTGATTTCTACTTCACTAAGAACTTTAAAAACTTTTTGTCTCTGAAAATCTTCAAAGTTCTGAAGTATCTTCAGATGAACATAAAAGCACAAAAAAAGGAACGTAAGTAAATGGACGAAGCAGATACTTCTTATCTTCTTCATTCAAAATAAAGTTTTAATGAAGTATCATTCATGTGCTTAAATGAAAAACAACCTTTTTAAATCTTGACTCTCCTTTATAATTCTCTATTTCTTCACATAATGACCAACTCCTTTCATCCGAACTAAACTCAATGCATACCATTACATACAAATTTAAACTACCCATAAAGAACTGTTTTGCAAAAATCACAAGAAGGACTATTTGCTGAGTAATGCACCATAAGCCTCGTTACTGCAAGCATTCATAATAAATATGTACGTATTGTAATAATATACTCAATAAGTCTAAACGAGGATTCATCCCACGCTTTACTTCCAATATCCTTCATGTACTTAAAATGAACCTCCAAAAACTCCATCCGTTGTTTCTCTGCTTCTACCGTTTCATCACCCAGCTTTCAAAAAAAACCTGATCTCGTGTTACTTAACCTTCTACTATTACGCACATACAGTAAGACATTTCTTTCATCGTCTACCTCCTCCTTTCCTTCCTGACACCAACGATTCTTTGACCTCAAATTACTCATTACACTTTCCAGGCAATTTACATCCTTCTTCGGGGTGTAATTTGATACTCAACCTCAAACTCTTTCCAACCTTCATCATCATCATTTTCATAAGACAAGAAACACCAAAACTCCACGCGATGATTATCACGGAGACGCTTTTGATCTCCTCATTTGAATATAACAGCTTTGGTTATGCAAACCACATCCCTCACAAAACTCCGCTGTATTCCTTTGTCCATTGCAGATTTTGATCCATACTGTTTATTGTGTTTACTTAAGTCCTCGTCACAGCCTCTCTTTGGTCTTTTGAGCTTCCTCTTATGTTCTGTGTCCTAACTATTTCCTAATTGAACTTTCCGAGAACACCTTCAATACTGCATACTGACAATGGAGCTACTGCTTGCCTACTGATTCCAACTTTTCTCTCACTGAAAGCTTAAACAATTTGCATGAAATTGAGATTTCACTGTGCTAACCAAGGACACAGTTTAACGATGCATTATTAACTCCCAAACTCCAGCTCTTGGAATATTCCTCAATATTCCAAAACCCTTTCTTCGCTCTCATTATCAACCTTCACTTTGAAAGCGTGTATATAAAAGATTTGTTGGTGCATGCTGGTGACTCGTGACAGACATATTTCTATTCATAAAAAAATCTCAAGAAGATTCCCGGATATTAAATTAACCATTCTGTTCAACAGTGCAAGTACTAACAATTCCTCTACATTTTACATGCAACTTTCTACATTCTGGAGTCATTATTTTTTCTGTATCCTTGTACCTCATACGTGGAAGAAAGAAGCTACATGATGCATAATATCAAAAAAGCATCTTTAAGCCTCAGTCCTGCAAAGAACCACAGAGGCTTGGCAGGTGCAAGTGTCACCTCCAGAAATTCATTTAAGGAGCTACTTATGCATATTGCACTACATAAACGATGAAATATCTCAAAAACTCAATCACATATGCCAACACATTTCCTTCCTCATTTTCGTTACTTATATAGTACTACGACTCCTACGATATTAGTACAAGTCGTCCACAGCTTTTCCCAGTATCAGTACAGGACCTGTTTCTAACACTATTTTCCGATTTTTTAAATACAGCGAACTCGTCACGACCTAATTCCCACAAAGTGGAGGTCACAATTCCCCGAACTTTTCAATCTCACGGTTTCTGCAAAATCCCTTTTCTTACTTTCAAGGTGTACACACACACACACGTCTTTCTACTTCCTCTACTTTCTTTACTCAAATCCAAACGATCAATCACCTATTCACCAAAATTCCACATCTCCTTCACAAACGATAAGTCACGAGATACAACATTTCACCTAAAAGGTGATTGATTTGTTTAGATGGGAATGACGGGGTTGCTTCTCGCATCCTTGTCATCCTACATTTCCCACATAATCATTCTTCTACATTCACTTGTGAGCATAAATAAAGTAGTTCAAAGCCTTCAAAGGATCTCTTTCACAACCAACTTTCATGTAAAACGAATCATTCTTTCCTGTCTTCCCTTGTGCGTGCCATGATCAACATTTCCCGGAATAATGCATCTCATATTTTAAACTTTAAATTCTTGTAAAAATGTCTTTATTTTCCTTTTTGCGCACTTCTGTCACAAACGAACAACCAGACTGAACAAATACGGAAACACATTTCTGAGAGACTTTAAGAGACTTGATAACCTGACCATGATATGGCCATGACCCTGAGGAACAACCATCCAGGAAATAACGAAACACGAGGTTTCGGGATAACTATTTGTTATTGTCTGTTTTGCTTCCAGCCCTTACACATCAAAGAAATGATGATGGGTATTTACCTACTAAAAGTATCAAAGATACAAAAGGAGAATAAAACATTGTTTGTCACACCTTCACCTTCAGTGAACCGTAAATGAAATCATCTACATTTCGCGCACACATCTCTTCCTGGTTGCTGTTATTTATCTCAATCCATTCAAACTTTCCCTACACACTTTATTCAAGTCATTCAACATTTAATTAGACACACCTTCTGGTTGCCTGCAATTTCTAATTTTGAGCTTGGATTTGTGTACAAGTAAAAGTGTACAGATAGCATAAGGAGCTTTCTCTATCCATTTCACATTTATGCGACTCCATCATACGCATACCATGATTGTGACTTTGTGACCTTCATGGTCAACTGAACAAACGACATACAGGATCAACAACCCTGAGCTGACTTCCACAATAGCCAAAACTTTTTATATTACCTGCACACTTACATCGCACTTTACTCTTCCATAAAAGATTGCATAGGTGCAAGTGAAAGTCTCAAGACTCTCAATCTCACGTAAGTAAGAAAGTACTTAAGTGCAGCCTACCACTGAGATTGTCAGTGTCAGCCCACAGCAATAAGCTTAAGCACAAGCCATAATTGACTAGGTAGGGCAGTAATACAAAACACCAAAAGTTTTGAATTTAAGAACTTTCACTGTCTACTATATTCTTTTCTCCAAGGATTAAGATGAACTTAGACTGATGAGAGGGTTTCGTAGCGTCATGTAATTGATTAAGTACCAGTTACGTCTCAAAATCGTATAAAGTTGTGCAATAAACTCATGTAACTCAGTAGAAAGTTGAAACTAAAACCACTCCTAATACCACCAAGCCAGTGCCACCAAACACCCACATCATTTCGTTTCCATTTCGTAAAGCTTAATGTGGTTTCGACAATTCAACCGAATTACACATTGCAGAATATTTAATTACATAAACTGTCTAACACATTACGTAGCTCTTGAGTCTTGAAGCTTTCTACATGATTTCTGTACTGCTTTACTTTCCCCTGAAAGAAGAAACAAAACAAGTCATTGAGCTGTCTGTGAAAAAAGCACACCAAAATAAACCTAAGCAGCCTAAGCTCTACTCAGCTTTTACTTTCATGAAGATACGCGTAGGCTTTACTTTAAGTGTTAAGTTATCAATCCTTCAACATTCAACTCCTGGAGATACATTCCAGAGACTTGACAGTGCTTTGATCCCTCGCCGTGTCTTCCTTCCTTTTCCGTGTATACGCGTGCATTGTCTATTTTGTTCTCTTCAATAACTCGTATTTCATAAATTCAGGAATTCCTCACCCCAATCTTTCATCCATGGATAAATAACCTTCTGTCTTAGAAATGACTCTTATTGAATCTTGAAAGTCTTGACTTATGACTTTGGAATGCTCAGTCGCATTTCCACTAGACTCTACACACACACATCTATTAAATCTCTTAGCTAACCGTTGCTCAGTCAATCAACAAGACAACTCTTGACGCAAGTATGACGTACTTTAATGCGATTTTAAGTGGGATGTTCTGACTTTTATTTCCGATTCTTCCTGAACTCTGATTTCTACCTGAATGCATCTTCTCATATCCTCATTATTTTACTCAAATTCCAGTCCAATAAAAAAATACAAATACAACTATTAACTATACAACTCAACTAAACGATCTTACCAAGCCATGTGCCTACAGATTACTACGAATTACTTACCTGATCTAAATATCCTAAATTCCTACACATCCTAAATCCAATCGCTAGTATGAATTGATAAATTCCTTCCTTCCTATATAGTCTCCTTCTATCAGTTCCGGTTCCGGTGCATCCTCTCTTTCACTCCTTCCATGCTTTCAACCTGGGGTACTTTATTCCTTACTATTCCTTAAAAATGCAATAATAACTTGCGTCAGCTAGTCAATTCAACGCAAATTGTGATTTCCTTGTAACACCAGACGCCAATGACGCCAACGCCAACTTCACCTAACCTACCCAAACAAACAAACAAATATTAATTGCTGTGTGAAAGCGTCGCGTCTCGGCGTCTCACTTCTCCCCTAATGAATTTTGTAAGCGACCACCATTTCTACTCATTCCGCAGTTGGCATTCACCTCTACGCGTTCTTCACGTAAACATCTCGCGACTCGCTTTTCTTCACTTCTTTGTCTTCCAGTTTAGTTTAGAATTTCAGAATTTTATTTTATTACAATTTCCGACAAACTTCTGACATGGACATGGACATGGAATCATCGGAATTCCCAGGTAAATAAGTGTTTACGCATTGCAGTAAATAATCAAGGTTATGTATAATCTTTGTTAAAGTTTTTGGGTAAATAAAGAGGCGTTTGGAAATGTTCTAGTTGACGGAAACGCTAACACTGTTGCTAGTACTTGTGGAAGTACTACTGGTCAAGCTTCGTCACAGAGAACGAAGCCTGCGGATGTTCCTGGACCTGCGAATTCTCCCTCAACACCGAGAAGGATGGCTGAATACGCTGGAAGCACCCTAACAGTCGAATGTCTCGATACCCTTGCCGTAGCTGCGGAATGCGACAAATATGGACCTTTTGTGCTTGAAGCTTTGAAGAAAGAAAGTTACGCAGACGATTCTAGATTTCTTATCAACGTAAGTCGAATAATGACTATTTTTGATGGACTGTGGACCTCCGATGTTCGACAAGAGCTTCAAACAGCGCTGCTTCGTACGGCTAAGGTCCTGGTGGAAGTTGTTTCTTTTCGTCACTTGATTGGAATTCCTCAAGAAACCATCCAAGCATTTGCTGAGGAAGTGGACCATTGGCTTCATAAAACGATGGACATGACCATTCAAGATGCAAAACAATTTACTGATCATCTGAAAGCACACGCGGATCATTATGCCTCATTAGTCTTGAAAGTTCAGAATGACATCAACAAAGCTCTTGCAGAGTCTACGCGTGTTTTCCCAGTATCCACGTCTTCGTCATCCCAGGATAGCGAAAGCGAACGGGGAAACGACATGGAAGTTCAAGAAGATTTCTGTACGTTGAATGTTAAAAGTATCTTAATTCAATTTCATACAACTAATAGTGTATTTCTTTGGGACGATTCTTTCAGATTTCCAATCTGCTACTCCATCAACCTCATCTGGAATAACTTCTACCTCTTCAAATGTTGCTGGCACTTCTAAAGTTGTTACTCCACCGTCTTCGTGGAAATCCACAGAAGTCAACTGTTCGTCTTCAAGTGGAACTTCCTCCATATCGTTTAATTCAGACAGTCTAGCAATTGAATCCTCAGAATCAAGCATGATGCTGGAACAAAAAACCACTTCTTGCAACACTCTTACTGAACTTATCCAAGAACTACGAATTTCTATCGACCAAGATACTTCTGTTTGCATCACATGTGATCCTGCTTTGAACACATCAACCGCATCCGTCCAAAACGAATCTGGTGGAGCTGCTGCACCTACCACTTCTGCCTTAACAACCTCTCCAAGTTCATCGAAAACAGTGGGATTCGTCCATAAGAGTTTCCTCAACCCCAACTCTTCTCCGAAGTAACTCAATCAAAGTCAATAATTTGTAACGAAGAAAGTATGAGATTAGGTGTAGTTGTAGTATAGTACTTTCTGTGTGACATCATAATTAATTTACAGACTGGGATTCATTGTATTTCTTTCTTCCTTCCTCCGTTAGTTCGTTAGTTAAGAATTCTGAATATCGATTCACTTTTGTGTGTACTCATCTATATAGGATACATATTTGATTACGTTGAGACTTCCTTATATGAATTCCAGAATGTCAGTTTCCTCATTTCCACTCCCAATAGCCAGTAGTTCGTTTATACTTAAGTTATATGGATTTGACTTTCCTACTTCTCTCCCAATAAATAAAGTCAACTCTTTTCTTTAGCTCACAATATATTTACCAAGAAATCTCGTAATTTCTCCAGAAGCCTTTTTATTCCCTAGATCCCTACTCTTCCTTCACAACAGCCTCAACTTTCTTACCACAGAACTTCCAGCCCACAACGCGTGTAATTCACATTAGCATAATGCAATTCACAATGGAGAAATCATATTGTCCTCTGTGTGTCCCGTCCCTATCTCATTTCTCTACGATTCTCACTCTGAATTCTAGCCTCTCCTCTGTTAATACGGTACATTCCACTGTACGGTTAAGGATGAATCCATTTCATTCTCCGCCTAACAAGACCACAACCTACATTTATCAATTCACCGATCTGTACTTAATCTACCTAGCTACACTCCCCTCAAATCTTAAATTGAACTTAATCGTGAGTGGGATTGAAAATGACTTTCTCTTCAGGCAGATTCTCATTACTTGTTTGCTTTGCCAGGGGCTGCCTTTTCTTAAATCCCTTTCAATAACTCTTTTCTTCCCTTCCAACCCATGTCGCGTCTTAGTTCGTATACATTATCCATCTTAATTAAATTACTCAATCTATGTTACTCCTCTTTTACTTCTCTAGTAATCCTAACCAAACAGATCTGATTGTGAGTTATATTATACAGAAGACGAATAATAAGACTTTCTCCATCGATTCGAAAGTCTCTAGGCACTTGAAAGTACATAAGGTCTTTAACTATTATATTATAGTACGTATGCATGCATTGGAGTTCGTAGATATCCTTGACTTTCTCTTCTCTCTTAAAAAGAAGTTGAAAGACACACACGTAGTACACAACTTGACAATTGAGTTACTGCAGAAAAGTAAAAGTCCTTTCCTTTCCACGGTCGGAAGGACGAATAATTTATTATCTCCTTTCTTTCCCACTTTAGCTATGCATTGATAACTACCAACTATCCGACTACCAACTCTCACTCTGAGTCACACTCTCTTCGTCTACTTTCCACGTAAATCAATTCTTCCTTATTGTGCAACTTCAACTTGAAACTTTACTTAATCAATCTATCTCGTTTCTCCGTAATGCTATCATCGATACACCTCCACTTTTCCCTTCAGAGAGGAAACGCAGCACACACACCCTCCACTTTGTCATTCATTTATAGCCGTATAAAAATTAACTTTTCATTTTCCAAGTAATCCGGCTATCTAGATTTTAGATTCTAGTTCTAGTAGATACAACAAGCAGTATCTTTCATTCAGGGGAAGTTGCGACACACCCACACCATTTTCCCCTATTTCTTCTTCTCTCTGTCTCTCCTTCACATTCACCAAACATTCTTTCATTTCACAATGTCAAGAAGGTCCCCAACAACTTAACAACACATGCTTACCAAACATTTCCTCCTCAGTTTACAATGCACCGGAGAAAGTCAAGGCGATCTTGGTGGTTGTATCATCATCTCACTTTTCCCTTCCGAAGCTTTCTCCATTTCACTTCTACTTTCCACTATTGTCCGTAAGTGTCAGTTTGTATTCACACCAAGTTTCCACTCCATGTGAACTTCCTCTTGTCCTTCCCATTCCATTCCATATCATTGTCATCAAAAGGAAAGACAGCAAATATCCCAAATACGCTGTACACTATACTAAAAACCAAATACCAAAAATTGGATTGCTTCAAAACACTCACATACACACACACACAAATACACTAAACATTCTACTCTACTTTCCTTTTCTACTTCACACCTACCCATACTACTAATACATTTCTATCAGCACATGTGTACACATTCAACATCTTCCTTCCTCCTCAAATGCATACATTCCTCTTTCAGTTGTCCACGCTGTCTACCTACTTACTGTGTGTGTTAAACTGTGTTAGCCTCTAACTATATAGTAATATACTAAAGGTGGTCACGGATATAACGGACACTTTGTAAATGGTATTAGGGCTAGAGGGAGAAGGCAAAGAGTTCGACGGTGGTGGCTCTCTAAAACTAGTATAATTTGAGGAGATGTCAACATGTTTCGTTTTCTGAAAAAGTTGATAGAATAAG
>JAQGAD010000424.1:0-39590 GCA_034696625.1 Isotomurus palustris | reverse complement strand
AGACACTAAATTTATTAATATTAGTCGAACTTCCTACGACTAAATTCTCTTGAAGGGACTTAAATTGGAATGATCCGAATTCGGGCATGACAATGTACACACTTAACGAGTCTGTTCGCTCTCCTCTATCAAGTCGAGTGCATTTACAAGGGGACTTTAAAATGCAGTTCCGCTGCGAGATGCAATTTGCATGTTCAATTATTATTACGAGAGATGAAAGTAACATTCATTTGGAGTGTGTTGAGGGTCGACTTTCTGAATTTCTGATGTACACACACACACACAGACACAGTCAGTCAACAGGGTTATGTACGTACCCTCTCAGCAAATAATTTCCTGAGGGGATGATGTTCATCATCATCACAATATTACATACAGACACACAAGTACAAGTATAGAACAACATCGACAGAAGTACAAGTGAATTTCTGTGTTTTTAAAATAATACAGGGAGCTGGTTCATCCATTCATGGATGAGTGATTTGTATTGTTTGCTCATTAGTTCTAGAAAGGCCCATCCAAAAGTAAAAGTACAGGAAAAGCTCCGTGCAGCAAAAGGGTTGAATGTGGATTTTGAATCTCTCTGTACAAACCAATCGATATCTATCTTCTACACACATAGACACACACACACACCACCAGTCCGTTTCAATTTGTTTTATCAAACTCTCTCACATATAAAATAATGACAGCCTGTGGCCCACTCCTCCTTATTATTTTATTGATGCTCACAGTTTGAAAAACGATTTACAAATTAAAAAGAATCCCTCAGAGAATACGCATCAAATACTTTCCCAGGAATAAAACATAAATAAAAGTATACAAGTCTGTCTCGTCAACTACTTCCCACCCATGTTGGATACTTACTAACTTTATTGGGTAATCAATCAGCACCAAAGATGACTAAGAATTAATAGAAATATTTTAGAAGCAGTTTTTCTAGAAAAAAACTGCTTTTCTACTTTTCTCCGAATATTTCCACCAGCTTAGTGAGAATATATGTCTCCATTCTCCACGGTCATCATCTCCTGCGAGTCTCGAAGAATGAATTCCTACATACTTTCATTCTTCATCGCATCTGTTGGCTCCTGCAAGTCCAACGAGGCTCTCCTCACTTCTCACCATAAGTTGTTATCATCAGCAGTCGTCGTCGTCGTCCCTGCCGGGTATTCCGTACGAAAGGAATTCCTCAAGCACTTTGTCATCGGGCACGAAAAAATGTTAAAATTGCCTTTCTACCTCAACCGTCGTAGTGTATTAATTACTCTCTCCCTGTCACGAGCTCCCATGATTGACTTGACAGATTTCTTCTATGGGCAAAAATTAATATTCACCCATTACTTATTAGTCTCCTCTCCTAATAAACGGACAACTCAGTCTGGAACATTCTTTTCTAGCTGCTAGCTTCCAGCGTTTTTGTATTCAGACAAAAATGAACCAATTGTCGCGACTTGTACGTGAGTCATGTGGGATGATACAACACATAAAAGCCAAGCTACCACCGACACTGTCTTATATTATTCCTTCATGACAAGACACAAATTCACATAAGAAATATTACGTGGCACACAGTAAATGTTGCATGTACAAGTGATTAATGTAGATAAAAGATGGACAACGAAGTCGGCTCTCTCTCTCTCTCTTCGTAATATAATGAAAGTCCCCATGTTACTTGCATTCCTTTTTGTTCCCTACTCTCTTCTTCTTCTTCTTCTTCTTCTTCTCCTTCTTTCTTTCTCGTCCGTTTCATTTGTTTCTTAATTATTGGAGATGGTCTCTTCTCTCTCTCAGAAGGAGAAGAACTTCCTCTGGGTATTCTTGTGGGCACAGAAATGAAATATCGCAGTCATTTATCTCCCATCCCCCGCAACCTCGCTCTCTGTCTCTATTTATTAACTCTCCATCTCTTAATTACTTTGATATGTAAATTACTACGTGTATACTTTTCTCCAATCCCACAACCAACTGTCATTTATTCTCATTCCAAAGACCAGAAGTACTCGGATGGGAGACTTATTAGTAGACGCTGTGAGTAGGTAAGGAAGGAACTTTCTCGTCGTAACTTCTTCTTTTAACTTTAAGCTACAGCACAGCTCTACAAGTCCAACCCTGAATTCCAACACAATGATGATGATGACATGGACCAGCACTGCAGAATATTTATTACTACTCCCCAATCTCCAATAAAAGACGATAAAGAAGAATAACAAAACAGTTTCAAAACTCAGTCTGAAAGACACAACCACATAAAGATGATCCATCCATGTCGAATTCACATTTCATCTTTGAATGATCCGAGAAACAGGAGCTTTTATTGCATTCACATCGCTCGTCTTTTTGTGGGGAGAAGGAAGAAGGGAGTAGTCCGTTCTTCGGTCGGATGGTCATGCAGAGATCTCATATTAATCACACGCAGTGCTATCAGTTTCATACAGGATAATTCATCACATAATCATCATCCCGGTATCACACACAACACAAGGGGAGAGAGAGAGAGAGAGAGAGAGAGATTCCAAGATGATAATGATGCATCCAATATAACAATAATTTCTTCCAGTCGATTGATGGATTACAGTAACACGTGTCTTCTGCTCGAAAGACGCCGAGAGAGTGATTAGGAAGAATGCAAGCCTATAATCCATCCCTACATAAACCGATTTACATGAAGTTGATTCAATTAGAAACTTCCACGCAGTACAGCACAGTCACACAGAATATCATTTCAATGTCAGTCTTCCAACTAAAATTGACCCACGCAGCCATAAGACTGCCTGCCTGCTAAACGTCTTCATTTAACACAAGAAGGAAAGCAACTCACACACACGCATCACGAGTCAATCAGATCAGTTTTAAATATGAAAGCAAATGTGACATTATCTCTGACAAAGATCACTTCTGATTGATACGCCATTTACCATTCACCAACTACGAAATCACTTTCCTCTTCGCATCTCCTTAAACTGTCTTCGTCTGTGTTAAAAATGTATTTCATGCTTCCCTGCACTTCTTCTCACTCCACTTAAAAGGGCAACTTTACTCGTCGTCCTTCTCCTTCTTCATTGGGAGATTGAGATCCTTCAGATGAAAAATAACACGCAGAATGAATGGAAATCGAACAGTGAATGCAATCCCATCAATCACGTCCAATGCGATACACACACACACACATTTGTATTTTATATGCATTTGTGTCCATGTGGTTTATTCTTCAATAACCGTGCACACATTTCTCCTGGACACACCAGCCAATGTTTACTACACAACTTATTGATTGTGGTATTTCACATGGAATAAAAATGTTAAAGCGACCATTAATCTTTTATTTGATACGCCTCAAGAGGAGAGAAGTCAAGTGTTCATCCACGTTCGTCTCATTCCATTCCCCAATAAATATTTCACTTCTTTGTATTTGTTTTTAATTTCAGAAAAGTAAGCAGACAACCCTAAAGAGTCTTTACTGCTCTAATTATGCAAATATTTCCACACTGCATCCGTTAAATTGAAGAACCCTGTAAAAAACGAATTAAGTCTGCTGTCTCCTGCTCCTGAAAATTACGCCACACCGACTACCGACGGAAAAAAACACCCCATTAAACTTAGAAGCTTACATAAAGAAAGGAAGAAAAAATAACAATTACAACGAGAAGGCCAGACGATGACACAGAGAGATATTAAAAATCACCCTACTTTCTCCAAAATTTATGAGTTCAGACTGAAAGGGTTGTCGCGTTGTTATTCGTGTGTCATAATCGTTGAGAGAGGAGTGAGTGAACTGATGACAATGATGACAGTGCCCACAGTACACAAACCTCCATACCCTTCATCCCCGAATGATTAAAAAACACAATAAATCCTGATCTTGGTTGTAATATCCATGCTAATGTGACAAGAACCCATTCTGAGCACACACTGCCATATAATCCATATTTGAATAGACCCTTCATTTCCGTTACTATCAAATCCCTACTTCCCATCATTTGCATTTCCTTCCCTATAAAATAACTTCTCATAATAAAAATCGCTTCAGTCTAGTTCACAAAACCAGTCTAGAGTCTAGCCGTCCTTCTCATGTGGAGGAATCTCTCCTGACACTCGTCAGCCCAAGTGGAGACGAATAAACTAACGTTGCCATTCAGAAAAGAAGCTTTGACAACTCAACTGTTTTTTGCAACTGAGATGTTCCAGTTGTATATGCGTTGCACATTTTAATTTGACTCCCCTAAAGATTAAGGAACTTAATTTATCAGGGAAATAAAGCCTCGCAATAGCTTTTCATTCTGCCCAAAAACTCCAAAACCCAAAGCAAAATCTTGGCCAACAACAAAACTGCTGGATGAGTGTGGCTCACACTGAATATGTGAATGCAGTTTGTTAGAACTGCAGTGTGAGTAGCATTTGATGATGAGTACAGAAGAAGACGTAGAAGAAGAAGACTACTACACACACACATGCACACAATCCGAAGTTCGGAATGAAGAGATCGAGTAAAGTTCCATTGAGAAATCTCTCTGGGGAGTAGTTGTTTACATTTCCAAGTCACAAGTGGATGTTTTGATGGGAGGTTTCTTTTGCTCTCTTTGCTTAGTTTATGGAAATGGGCAAGTTGAAGATGAGACTTCACATTGGAAACATTATCGAGAATTCCGGGCAAATAAGAAAGGAGAAGCCAAGAGGATTGGGGGAAGACGATGTGGTTTTTGGAATTCTCTCATTTGAAGTCATTAAATGTGCCAATGTGCTGCTACACATTTATGTAATGTCTGCTGTGTGGTTATGTTTGTATGATTGGGCTAAGTGGGAGTGTACACGTTTAATGAGCCTTAATGTGAGCTATTGAGAGAGTCGGGGAGCGATGAGATCCGATGGGAATGGAAACGACGCCCTTACACACATCTTCATGACTCTATTGCATGCCTTCAGGAAATTGACGAGAGGAATGTTACGTCGTCCTCCGTCTTCCCAATTCCTTTCGCAGTATACTTGCTAATGGCACTTTTGTATTTTGTACCCACTACAAAAAATTACAAGAATAGCTCACAACCTCGCATCGCACTATTTCTGTTATCTAATCAGCTTCTTTTTGATTTCGCTTAACGATCTTCTCCTGCATATCTCGCTTATTCGTCCTCGCAGCCTATCTGCCACTCACATCACATGCAATATCTCCTCTCCTTCGCAGTCTAATCATCGGCTCTCCAAACGAAAACTACTTTGTCGCATTGTTGCTGCTACTAAAAACTAAAAAGACATAATTTGGTCGCAAGAAGGAGCTCAGCAGATGAGAATACCTACCACCGCCGATGTGTAATGTAATGATTTTGCAAGAAACAAAAGAATGAAATTTGAGGTATGAGCAAAAAAGTGATGATGATTGCATTGAAGGAAGGAAGAAGATGTGATGTGTGGTTGAAGGTGGTAGATGGACAATGGACAATATACACCCTAAGGAATCACTCGCTGCATTAGTTCCTACTGAGGCTTCACAGATGAAAGATGGAACGAATTCTTTCAGTAGTCAGCATATAATTTAATAGAATGATTGATCGTCTTCTTTTGAGGATGTCTCGAGTCTTGAACGACTTGAGTCATCGTCCATCGTCTCGTCCTCCCAACCGCAAAGGATGAAGACAACAACAAGTGCTGCTGCGGGATGATTATTAAAACTTAAAACAATCCGTGCAAAATAATTATATAAGTGCGGGTCGGGCATTTTACTTGAGAGAAGAAGGCGGGGAGTGAGATAAACGGGAAGTAGATTCCCAGGTAAATAAGTTAATTCACTCTGAGGAGGAAATTGAGGAAAGGAGAGACAAGAAGTCTGGAGATTTGGAAAGTCGTGCTGGCCAACCATCCAAAGCAATCAATAACATTTCAAGTTTGATTTATTCGAATCAACACAATCGATGAGTATAAACGGTTTTTTAAGCTCCGCACCAGACAATTCACTTCTTCCGTGAGATTCCCACGATGATTCAACATTCAGCAGTATGCATTTACGAATACACTGGACATCATAAGGTTTTTTAAATTTCAAATACAATGCGACGACATCAAACAAAAAATCTTTTTAGTCACGACATCACTCATCTCACTGCTGCGAGTCTTCTGCTTTTACTCTCTCCAAGTCCAAACCTTAATTCAACTTCTTATATAATACACACGCATATTCATCTTATACATTAACTCCTGCAACTTAAACTTACCACCAAATCATTCCTTTCGTATTTAAACTGCATAATGAAGATCATGCTCAACTCATCTTCATTACAAGCCAATTTGAAGGTAAGAAGAAGGGCCCATCACCCCATCAAATTCACATTGGATAGCATAGCATCATCACAACATCCTCTCTCTCTTTACATTCTCTCTGTATTCATTACCCTGCACACAAAAGAAGCCACAGACGCATGGAAGTAGCTTCATTAGCAAAGAATACCCCGAAATTTAGATCATTATGTCGTGATACAAATCAGAATACGGTTTGTTTGCCAAAGATGAACAAGTGAAGAAGGTGGTGGAGGTAAAGAAAAGCTTCTTCTTCCAAACTTCCAATGGATCTTTCTTCGTCTCTTCCAATAAAGGCATTCTCAACGCAATAAGGTATTGTTCAATCCACCACAACACACATATCATCATCTCAACAATCGATTCCTCTCTCTTTCTCTCTCTCTCATGTATACAAGTACAAACATTTAATTTTTTGTCTTCAAATCTCTACACATGTATATTTGTATCTTCTCCAGTAGTCAGTAGTTCCACACATCTCCAATCTCCAACCATATGCCACTTTTCTCATTGTTTCATACGTGAACTGGTTGGAATATCTCCTACACTCACACGTACTTAACTTTTGCACATTACACTTTGTCCTGTTCAAGAAGGACATGGCATAAGTCAGTCCTTAATGTGTTTATTTCACCCCAAGGAGTTACCATCTCGTGTTCAATGGAATGTGTGTTCCTCTCTCTCTCTTCTATCTTCTACTGTACTCGCTGATTTATTTGTAGCTGGAGTAACCCACATATCTAAACAGACACAACATGAATACCAAAATGGAAAATACTCTCTCACACACTTTCTTTCCTACACAAGTCAAAAGTCAAAGCAGCCAACGAGTGGTTAAAAAAACTCTAATACAAAACTTGTATCTCTACTCTTACAATCACACACACACACATAATTTCTATTTGCTTTCCATAATACTTTCTTTGCCCTCAAGTGTCTTCTTTCGTGTGTGGTGCGCGAGCTTTTTCACGTTGCTTTTGCTGTAATAATAACGGTGATGATCGTGTGAAACACGTGTGTCTGATGGTTTTATTGTAAGACGAATGCTTTCTTCGTGCCACGTCTCGAACCCAAGATTAACCTCGCGTCTTCCCTACTGACCTATGGGACTTCTACAAACATAACAAGTACAAGACCAATATAATATGATTTCTACTCTGTGTTACACTCTCCCCATAAATAAGGTTACCTAAGCATTTAGCTTCTGCGGTTTGGCATGGAACATCATTTTGCGTAGGAGTGAAGTGTCGTTTCATTTCTGTCTTAAGCTTTCAAAGATAACATTTATTACCTATCAAGGCGCAATGATGGTAACATACCTTACTAAACAACAGTATATTTTCCATAAAACATTGAAGCAAAAGCTTTCAACCTTCCCATTTTTTAGCCTTCTTCTTTAAGTTCCCCAGGAACAAACAACCTGACTTTACATGTCATGAAGAAACCGGATTTAGGAAGGTGCGATGTTTAATAGCCCTTTGGCCCATTAGAAAATTACAAAAGGGTTCTCCTTTCATTCCACTCATATAAATAACAACGGATGTGCATGTAAAGAGACGATTACTGGAGTCACCTCTCTTCTTCGCAGTCTCCTATCATTCCTCCCGACAGTCCCGACCGATTCTTATATTATTTTCTTCGTTTCTGAAGGCGATACACACTGCTTGGAGTAAAAAGAAGAATGTCTCTCTCATCTCCCATATATATTAAGTGGGTCTTTTGTTTCACTAAACACACTGTGTGAGCTGAGTGTGCCTTTTACAGAAGAACGCATTATTGGACACAAAAGAGTTCAGAATTATCGCTTCGAGTTGAGTTCCTTTGAGTTGGACAAACTCCGAGAGAGTCTCCAGCCGAGACTCTCGTGGGTTTATCTATTTCCGTCATCAACCCAAGCTAATGTAATAATGTGTGTCCCCTTTTCAAATAAATTGTCTCTTGTTTCAAGTTTCAAAATTTTCTGTCTCCCTTAACTCATACAACGTTCATTGTTTCAAGAGACTCTCTCTCTCTCTCTCATTGTGCAATCACACAAAACATTGCCTCAAACTCAAAAAAAGAATTAAACTCCAACTTGGCTTTGTACTTCGATGCGTGTTACTCCTTAAAACTAAAAGCATTTTATACTTTCATACTTTCGGCGTACGTGCGTATGTGTATCATTGTGTGTGTGCATTTGACACGAAATGTCATTCGTGTTCACAACACCAATTTAAGTTATTGAGGTGTATCATGCAAATAATCCCGAGGAGAATATACTTTTATAGAAATTTTTGATTTTGATTGCTACTCTGAATGGTGAACTACTAATGTACACACACGTGTTGGTTCAAATGGAAGTTTGAAATCCAACAATTCTAAATCCATCATCCAACGAATCCAACCTTTTTACAACATTAAAATGTTGCGAGCTAAAACAACCCAATTTTTATTTAAAGGTGGCAATAGTGATTGCAGGTTTTGAAAAAGTAATATCCTCCCTTGATGATAGGGTGAAAGAAGGCGAATTGAATTAAATGATAGACATTCCACACTCCTTCTGCTACAATACTCTGTTCTTTTTACTTACACATAGTTTCTCTCTTGTAAAGGAACTGAGAGCTGTACGTTAGCAGTTAAGTAAATGTACACACTTACACACACACGTAAGTTCACACTGCCTACTCCTCCCAATATTAAATGACTGTGTGTGTGTGTGTGATTGTGTGAGGTAAAGCTACTTTTTAACAGTTTAACTCCACAGAATATAAGCGCCGAGTCTCAAGAAGAGTAATGAAAGCTGACATGGATTTATTCGTCATTTTAATGAGCAAATTACAAGTGAAAGTCCGGGTGGTGTTGGTCTTTAGGGTGCAAATAAATTGTAGCTGAGACGTGACTATGCATCATTTGATGGCGAGTTGTCCGATTTCAAACATGAATTGTGTGAAGTAATGAGAGCTGGTTGACAAGGAGGTGGACACGCTTTGAATGGATCTCACACGGAGACAACAGCCTTCATTTACACTAACAAGATGGGAAAGCAACCCTGGATTGATGATGAGACCACTAAAGGGACATTATCTTTCGAACCATCGCATCCTCACCACCACCACCACCACCACCCTATGGACTTCAACATCTATCGTCTCTTATACACATACACACTTTAAGTCTTTAAGTCCACCACTCTTCGCCTTCTTCTTCTTCTTCTTCTCCTTAAGCATTTCAAGGATGTGACCACCATTACACACTCACAAATACCCCCACTAGAAGAGTTAAAATATCTTACCAATTCACAAAGTATGCATTACCAAGACTAATTTAAAATGCATTAAGGCCTATTCCATTCCTCTTAATAGGCCATTTCCCATCTACAATTCAAAGTGAATTCGATTGTATGCATGATATGAAAGCTAATTCTCATTGTGGCAATGCACTTCCAACAATGCGACACTTTCCTCGATTACATCTTCACCCACAATCCTTAATAAGGTCTTTCACGCTTTTGCCAATTGTGATTAATTCCTTCAAACTCTTTACGTATTCCTATTCTAATGAGAGCAAAACACATTGAGACTTTCTGTGGTCACCGCAATCATCGTGCATGTCTGTGCATATACTTAAGTATATATATATTGTCTGTAGATATAAATTGTCTAGCAAAAAAGACAAGAGCTATAGTGCAATTTGTAACTCCCAAATTCTAATAGTCCATCAAACAGCCTTTGTGTCCCCACCACGTGAGATATATAAAGTTGATAAGAAGAAGAAGGTGAACCCAAATTGACAAACTTGGACTTGTCTTCGACACGTTCAGCGTTTTCCAAGTGATTTGATACCCACATGTATTCCATAAAGTCTCAATTGTCTTTCGAAAGAATGTGTATTATGCATAAGTGGTTAAAGATAAGTTGAATATATAAAGAAAGAAAGAGAGAGAGCGAGAGTGGAATGATGACGAAGCATTCATAAAAGAGTCCCCCTACTGTGAGCACTTGTCACATTGTTTTGATGCTCTTATTCGTTTTCTTTTAAACCATGTCAGTAATTTTATTGCTAAAAGACAAACTTTGGGAAAGAATGGGTAGTTTGTGTGTGAAGACGGTGAGCCTACAGCTAAAGCTAAACTAGGTAGGTAGGTATATACACGGATATAAGATTACCATAAGCATAACCTGCCGAAAGTTGCATCTATAAGAATTTAAAGGGAGAAAAAGCTCCGGTTGAAATTGAAAAGAAAGAGAGAATCATTACAATAATAATTTATTAGACACGATGACATTTTTGCATTTTTGTGTGTCTTTGTGACTGAACGCGATGCCCGACGAACGCACCGCGTTTTACCATTTCAGACTTCCTTCTACTCTCTCCCTACAATTTACAAAACTGCCCACGACAGAATGGAACTCGTAAAAAGACGAGGCAGTTTGTAAAGTCCTTACTTTTTACGTCAGACTGTCTCAATAACCGGCTTCAATAATGAAATGACACAACTCTCCTCTACTCTTAACTTTACGAATAAATATTACAATGCAAACTTTACACTCAACTACATAACGAAGGAGGATATATTTCTCTTCATTCTCTCCTCAGAAACTGGGCAGTTATCCATGTGAGAGAATACTCAGACTACGTCGCACTCGTCACAGCATTATTCTCTACATTTCTGCTCGGACACAAATGAAATATGAAGGCGCAAATAACTAAGCGATAAAAAGTTACGTGCAAAAGTACTTGTCAAAAAGGGAAAACACGGACTGTTGACTCGTTGACTCTGCTGAAAAAAACTGGGGCTAATAATAAATACCGAGTTAAAATTAGCTACATGAGCATTCAAATACTGAAGACTGAAGAAGTGTGCGATGTGGAGTGTGGGCTGCATAGTAATTATTGTTATGTCAATTGCACAACACATTGCTTCGCTCTCGCGAGAGTAAAAATAAGTTATTGTTTAAACAAGTTATTCATCACACCATCACGTGTAAGTTGAGAATGAAAGTCTACAGTTTACAGATGAGAAAGCACATTGTGGCTTAAAGGTCGGATAATGAAGAAGAAAGCAGCAGAGGTAGGTGGGTTTTGTGGGCTGAGGTGGGAGTGTTGGGAAAAGTCCAGTTCGCATGATTTGTCACCACCACATTTTCTTATCTTCGTGTACGAAGTACGAAGTACTGGTTCACTAATAAATAACAAAGTAGAGGGGAAATTTGCCTGTTTAAGCTTAAGTTCCTGCTTTGCTCCTACCTGCTCTTTTATGTTTCTGCGTATTTATTGCAGAAATCTTTCACACACTTCAGTAGTCATTTTGTGAATGAATAATTTAGTGCAGTGGGGAGTAAACAACGCACATATTTTTATATTTTATCTTTAATTCCATCTCTCTGGAACTCTGGACTCGTTGTGTAATTTCCATCTGTTGTGCATTGGATGAAATCTAGCTCGCAGTAATTCATAAGATGTGATGTCAAGTCAAAATCGAGCCAGATGTGTGTATGCGTGAAGTGTAGCAATAAAAGAAGCAATAATACTGGTCAATTTTTTAAATAAATGATCGAGTTCTACTCAGCTTAACACATATAAATAAAATGGAATAAGTAAAAATGAGCCTTGAGCAAAAATTGAGAAACTTGAGAGGAGAAGTGTGGAGACAAAGTGCAAATAATAATTTTTGATTGCGTGAGAGAGTCAGTAGAGCAGGTGGACAAAGTTAATTTAATGTTCACTTGATTTCATGCTAATGAGGAGTGTAATAGGATGAGCTAACAAACACACCAAACACCTTTTGCCTTTCCCTCTCTGTGTTTCCCTTTTTATTAGGTGATTTGTTATCTATCCTTCCACCTGCCTTTTCTATTTAGTTCTGAAGATCATCTGATGTGTTTGATTGATTAGAGAGTAATTTAATGTCTCACGTGTAACCTAAAGAGAGACTCATTTAATCGCAGATGCTCCTGGGAGAAAAATGTTTTCATTCCTTTCCAGACTATCCGCAGTATCATCTCTAAAAGACCCTTTCCTCCTCGGATGTGTGAAGATACTCAGAAGCTACACTCTTTTCCTCCAGGTTGTAAAACTGTCCACCAACTTCTACACACGCACAATTTAACTTTATGCATGAAACTGATAAGACAGAAACAAAAACAACTGCACAAACTTATTGTTATTAGACCTTTTCTAGTTTCTAGTCCCCAGGGTTTGATTTCCAGATGCATACATAATCTCATTCTTATTATTTGCCCCTAAACTGGCATTTTAGAATTTTAGTGCCCTTGAAAAGTTGAAAACATGTCCCTTACAGCAATGAAAAGATATTTACCTTCCAAACCAACATTTTTCGTTACATGAGACTTCACTAAATCTCGAACTACGAACTACTGCTACTACTCCACTTCACCAAAGTCACAGTCGCTTATTCTCATTTACAATGCATAAAACAATGCAAGCTTTCATGTGTGTCTTGGGACAACAAACTTGTTTGAAGAAAATACTATGAGAGACAGAGATAACAATCAAATGTACTTCCACAAGATCTTGATTCAACTTTTATTTCCCAACGTACAAAAACACATCCCAGCATTTACTGCCACACTGCTTACTGCATCCTTAACCACCTCACTTAGCCTCGCTGTCTCCCTATAATAATTCCTAGCTTTCAATATTATAGTTTCAATAATAGACTCAGAAATCTCTAACTTATTTCAACAGAGGGTCATTATTTTCTCGTAAAAATCCCCGGATTTAAAGGAAAAAGATGAGACTTACTCCCTTCCCACTCCCCAATCAATCTACAAGCGTAAGCACAAGCACAAAAAACCTTCCCACAACTTTGACTTGACGACGACTTTAATCATACAAAACCAAAGGCAAGGATGTTAAAAAGACGTAATTTTTCACAAAATCCCTGTGTGTGTGTGTGTGTGCGTACATTATTATTATATTGAGGGTTGTTGATGTTGAGTATATGTTAACAAGAAGAAAGTGAAAGTTGTGAATGGGTTGATTCCGTGAGAAGGAGAAATGTAGGGAGGCATATGGGAGAGTGGATTTTAATGGGATTATGATTGCACAACGGTGATATCGCAGCTCAAGAGAAAAAGCATAACACAATACACAAAGCCACCACCAAAAGAGTAAAAGAGACCCTTATTCGCTTTTGATAGATTATTTTCTACGTGTGCAGACAGCCAAGGATCCCAAGCTGTGTAACTGCACTTTTGTCCTTCCTTCCTCAATCTCCTCAACCCTTCCTCCTCTACAAAAGAACCAAGTTTTAACCCAAAGTCCTTTCATTCAATAATTGGAAAAACGCTGCCTAGCACTATATTGGTTGTTAGCAGACCTGGGTGATTAAAAATTTAGACGAAATTTTGCTAAACACACATAAAAACGTGGGTGGAGTCCCTATGAAATGTATAATCACATTTACCGGATTATTTATTGTTTGCTTCCATTCATGTGTGTCCTCTCTTGTAGTACGTAACTTACGGAGATATTAATCCATTCTACACACGGGCCATTCTACTTTTCACGGTGTATTTTTTAAAGAGATGTGTTTTTTCCTGTGGGAGGTTCACAACCAAGCGTTGGAGTATCTTTATTATTAACATAGTTTAATATGTGTACAATAAGTTTCTTCTGGAACACAAAGATCACGACACGAAGAACAGGAGAACATCTGAGCCCCAATTTTGAGCAACTTAAAAGTGATGCATATCCAATAGATATACGTGGCCAAATTTGGGAAACTGCTTACTTCCGGGTTGCTGTTTGGCCCGAGTTTTTGGGATGTTGTTGGGACTTGGGACTTTTTGGGAAAAGCGACGACAGATACTCCACAAGAAGAACACCACACATGATTTTCTACTTTGTACGAGAGGAGCAAACCGAGGGAAGGAAATCGATGAAAATAAATAAATCATTGGGATGTGACGATTTGTGCCACATATATTTATACATAAATAAGAAGGGAGAAGGATCCTCCGGATGTGTTGGGACGATGGGGATGATGATGTTTCATTACTTTTTCCACACACCATCTGCACTTTTTTGTTCAATAAAGTTGAAAGCTTCATACATTTTATATCTACGGCCATCAAACTGATCGCCATCTCATCCAACTTCACTCCACTTTCTGCATTCATACAGAAATACCAACTTTGGAAATGTCAACTTGATTGATTTCCAATACATGTCGACCCTTTATATAGTCTCTTAAGCGTTTGTTACGGATCACTTCATCTATTATGCAATTTATGTTTTGAATTTGAGAGTTACTCGTCTGTATACGTAAGTAGCCCGACACAAAATGAGGAAGAAGATAGTTCCAAAAATACGCATTTTTCTCCGGTCTCTGTATTAATGTAATAAGCTTCCCTTCAAGGCACGCACGGATATCCTACAACCCTACAAGACTACGCAATTGTTTAGACTCTGTAGGCCGGAACTGGTGTCAAATGTGACCCTCCTGGCAATTCATAATCATTCACAATCAATTTACAACTTCAAATGATTTTTATTTTTACTCCATTCACCATTGATTAAAATTATTCGTCCATTCGTGGGGGACTTTTCAATCATTAATAGTTCCTCGGGTATTACACACACAGTCACATACATAATCCCCAATTCAATAGATATATCACAAATCGCCCTACTTTTCTCAATGAACTGCTGCATTTCATTGCACCAGCAAACAAACTAACAAACTAAAACCTTTTATGACGCTAATCCCCTTGAAAATAAAATTCCACTGGAAGTTTAATGGGCCAACCATAACCAACGGGATAACCTGAATATCCTGTCAAAATCCACTTGGTACGCAATCCGAATACTTTTTACATTTACAATTTACTTACTTAAAAGCTTTCCTAATGGACGGAACACATTGTGCGCTTCTTTTTTATACAATAACCAGATTTGTCCCATATATCAATGGAGAAATCACATTTAAATTAAACTGGCTCAGTACTCACAGTATACGCGTACTCTTGATTCATTACCTTAATTTAATATTATGATAACAGTTGTGGGGCGGATACACGAGTGAGTGACAAGCGTCCGTCATAAAACCTAAACTTGTTGATCTCATCAGATGATTCTTCATTAAGTTCATGTACTTGCGTTCATTCAATTCTCTAAAGAACAATAAAAGGTGCTTGACAACTGACATGGAAGAAGTTTGGCTCTGGGTGGCTGGGAATAAAATCCCCCGAGATCACACAAGACGAGTCCCATCACTCTTTTACTAACGAGATGAGACACATTTACTAATGAGACGCGCACGGCAAGACCAAAAAACCAGCCCAAGAAATCTTTACCCAGAATTAAGAGAATATAAATTCCTCGAATCAAAATCAAAAGACACGCACTAATAAGTGTGTACGCATTCACGCATCTTAATACGGAAGTTCAGAGGGACTTCAAACTTTAAATAAATAATGTTTTAACAGGTTATATCATCTCTTCCCATCTTCTGCGTGTGGCTTGCATGCAACGTACTACATTACTTGACTTCTTCAGAGACTTCTAGACTTCTTGGAACTCGGAAGTTTAGCAGATGTTTGAAGCGGAGTAGATTTGAGTTGGGAATATTTACTAAAAGTCCAAAAGCAAAAGCTCCAGCAGCAGTAAATCGAAAGGTAAACTGGTGAGGAGACTGTGTCGTTCGTGGCCTCCTGAACGAACAGCGGAGAGGATCCTACTGAGCTGGATAAAAAATTCTGCCCATAAAGTCCGTGTGAGATGATGTTAATAGCCCATTTACCTAATCATGGCACCATTACGGTGACATTATGACGATGATAAGATAGCTTAGTACACATGCGGATGTTTGGGAGTCTCTCCTTATGACATAAAACAAATCAAAGGACATGTGACATTTACAAGGGCATCAACAACACCACTCCTTAATCTTAATTTTTTGGGAAATCTCCTCAGACGACCAGACCTGCGATGAGACGGATATTTCTTTGAAATATGAGATGGGTGACTTTTGTACTTTGAACGTACGAGTGAATGTTCTAAAACTTTTAATGTTAACGCGCATATCTCGAAGCCTCAAAGGTATCTCCTCGAGTCGACCTCTCTGAATCTCCATTAACGAGCATTTAATTTATTCCATTTCACGAGATTATTATGACACATGAGAGTAAAAGGTTGATGGCGAAATCACCGAGAGAGAAATGTTCCAGTTTTATTGGGAGACGATGTAAATATGGAATTGCATACAGAGATGGTCGTAAACTTTCTTGAAAGAAGATGCACGTTTACTCTGTTTAAGTAAGTATTGAGCATTCAGCATACTAAGGAGTAAAAAGATTCCTCTCTCGTTTAACGGCTTTCTTCAAAGGAGAGATTCAGAGAGACACACACGAAACTATGAGAGATCGTAAAAGACACAAAACTACCCTTGACTGACTTTACGAAGATGGGTCAAAATATTGTGACATGATGAGTCGAGTCTTTTTGTTTTTCAACGAATGTGTCATTCAAACATTCACAGTCATCATTCATAAGGACCCAATAATATGAATGGCAGCTTCTCTAATATTAAAGGACTAAGGGATTTTCACTCCTTACTCCTTCTTCAAACTCCGTCTCTAGTTAAGTAAGGCGCTTTTGGAAAGGTTGTTCTTCACAAAAGTATTCCTCCGGAAACATTCATCCACGATCCACCAATCTAAATTCTAAATATGATGACAATGAAGTGTCTACAGGGGCTATACAGTAAACTGAATAAAATGTAAAGACACAAGAGGAAAATCATCCTCATCTTCGGCATGTTCGAAATGATGACAGGGTATTTGGACTGGAGATGACTCAGACGCTATTTTATCTTCCTCGTGATTTCGTGACTCTTTCGGTACGTTTAATTCGGAACGAGGAATGTTCTTTTTTAAAGTATGATGAGACCATTACACGAGGAATGAAATAAATATCAGGGTAATAAAGTTTAAGGGATTCATTCAAGAAAAGTCAAATGACAAAATTGTAAAAAAGTAAAAAAGCTAAGACAAAAGGGGTACATTTGATGGAGCGGATGAAACGACTTTGAGAATGGGGAGACTATTAGTGCACAAAACCATTCTTTTAAACGGTGAACGGTTAAGTTTCTTCTTTTATTCTTTGTCGACCAGGTTTCTGGTTTTTGGACTAGTCGAAGTTTTATTTCTTCAGAACTGTTCTTCTTAGGAGTTTTAATACGGTTAGTGTGGTTGTAAATTTTACGCACTTACAATGAAACCTCACACAAAGAAGTGGATTGGAACAATTGGAAGTTGGAAGGAACACACAGCCTTAATAATTATGTACCACATGATGACTATAATCATCCTGGGGAATACTCGAATCTCCTAATTTTTGAAGATGTGAAATCTACACTAAAAACTCTGCATGTAACGCTTAACGCATGTCAATTTGAGTCTCATATGAACGTGTAAATGTGTAAAACACCACAAGATTGAATTCATTCGTGTGGCTAATTGTCTTTTGATTGGAATTTGCTTCTACCCTTACGCATCATTATTGCGGAGGAGAATCGTACAACAAACAAAATACAACTCTGTGTGATTGGAAATACTTTGGGGTTCTCCTCACGTCCTACGAGCAAATTGTGGGTTGTGAGGGTGTGTAGTAGTTTGATTTTAAATTGTTAAACACAGGGTATACATGTGTTTGTCAATTAAAGCAAATCATACTATCAGCTTAAGCAACTAATACTACAACTTCTACAGAGCTAACAGACAATTATTCAGACTAGCATCAGAGTAATAAGAGCAACAATCCCACACAAACACACACACACACACCAAAGCTTTCCCTCACTTTCACATCACATGTGATGTTCCCCAGAATAATTCTGTGGTTTTCGAAATTCGAAATTCCTTAAAATTCCAAGCGCATATTATTAAAAGTGTGTGTAATTATAACCATTTAAGCCAGAAACGTAGTGATGATCCTGACACAGGAATTCCATCAATGGACATCCTTTCTAAAGTGTACAATTTGAATGACCAAGTGCTTATTGACGCAAACACTAAAGCTGTGATTCCAGATTGGATGAAAATTCCGTAAAATTCGCCACAACAGTGCAAATTATAAACATTTTAAAAAAATGTAATACTTCTTATTATTCACCAGCAATAAAGTTCACTCGAAGAATCGCTCGTTGAACTCACCTTTGCAGAAATCCATACTATGTGGATTTACATTGCATGACAAGGAATAATTGGAATAATATGGTTGATTGTAATCGAAGAAAACAATATTTCTCGTGTGTCCATCTTAATGGACTTCTTTTACTCCGCCAGACGTTCCTACAATTCCTACTTGATTACTCCACCAGCTGAAGGTGAAATATTGCCTCAATGCAATACGAGAAATATGGATTCACACTTTCTCCTTTCACATTTCCCTTAAGCAACCTTACACAACAAAGTTATTTCTAATATTCCTCCTTGCAAATTACACATTCATCTTTGTTGGTCACTCACACACATTTGCATAAAGACCAGAAAGACGAAGACGTAGGTATACACAATAACCATATTTATTTACTTACATACATTATTCTTAGATTATACTCGAGAGAGAGAGAGAGAGAGACGGTTGTCGTTGTCGGTGACAAAATGGGTTGAAGGGAGACGGGAGACCTCTCATGTGAATTTCAAAGGAAGTCCTCGATGATTTGTTACAGTCCACTTGAGAGTCCATTCGTCTCTCTGTCCGTATTCGTCAAACCTCATAAATCGTTGCATTTCCTCTGCATAAAAAAGTGTCGCACACTAAAACTAGATCATACTTCATTTTCCTTACTAATATACTTCTTCCACACATCCATATGTAAAGCAGAAGCCAAGCCACAAACACACTGACCATTTCAAAACATCCGTCTGTTATTAAAATAGAGGAAGAATAAAAGCTTAATTTATGGGAGTAAAGCACGCCTCCTTCCAATCTCCTCTCTAGCCTACCGTCAAGTCAACCTTAGTTTACTCTTACCTACTCACTCACACAAGCTCTTTAAAAAAGGCTTTCTTCATTCAAATTACGTAAAACACACTGCACACACAACTAAAATACAATTCTACTGTAGTACAAAATACAAATACAAATGGTGTTCGGTTGAGAGCCAGACACGAAGAAAAAAGGAGGGCGGAAGGGAAAAGTGATTTACAAGGATTATTGCACCTGTTTTAGTCATTTCTAATTTACTCGTATTAGTCTTTCCACAATAAATCTGAGGAGGCTTTTGTGTCTCGAGTGTCGAGGTGCATTTCTTTCTTTTCTATTCATTCTCCTTGCACCCAGAAGCATTTTATGAGATGATACACACAAATCCACATGATGTGAAGTTGTGTAAGTGTGTGTGTGTGTGTGTGTGTGTGGATTACATATTACATTTTACATTCATCCCCCTAAAAAGAGAAGCTAAACAAAACACACACACACAAACTCACAAGTGTATGAAGTTATAATAAGTGCAGTGGGAAATTGTAGCCGATACTTTCATCACGTTCAGATTTATTTGACTTAGTTTCTTTCATATGCTAATTCACTGAACAAAAGAAAAACACTCGAATTTATTACCCTAATATAAACCTCTAACTCGATTTACATTGCACGACTCCATAAACAAGTCAAAATCTAGATTAAAAATTTGTTTTGCCTACTAACAAAACTACTCGTACAACACTTATGGGGTTCTTACCTTCTTACCTTAAGAAGAGAAGAGAGAAACTGTAAAATAATTAATCTACACATCTTATCACACACTTAATCTTACGGAAGTCTGCTGGAGTTCTCTCACAAGATTTCTTTTCGCATGTTTGACATTACTTAAACTTTGCAAGATAATTAATCATGATTTCCGCCAATTACATATTAACAACTTTTGTTCATTATTTGTTGAACACACAGACACACTAAACTTTGTCCTGTGTTTATAGTATGCATGTTTGTATTTAAAACTGCTCCAGTTAGTTAGCTTATTATGAGTACTTAACGAGAGAGTCTAATACAAATTGTAGCAGTTGAGATTAAGTTTTAAGTCACGTAGAGTACTAATCAACCAAGTTTTCCCTTAAGAAGAGTGAACAACCCAAATGGCCAAACCTCCGTGCGTAGTTTATTGTGTACCCTTTCAGCTTGTGTTTCTAAACACGATACGAAGGTAATTAAGAGTCGTAATATTTTAATGTTCATCCTAACATCATTGTAATAAGCTTGTTAAATTGATCTTTATTGTTTGTTCTGGTTCATTTTTTACGTTATGCACAAAAGTAATCTTCTTCCCAAGTGTGAAATAAGTGGTAGCTTGCTTCTCAAGTGTTTTCTTTGCTCAAAAGCCGATTCCTCTGCTGTATCCTCTGCTGCAATAAGCAGCCTATGCAGGAGAGTCACCGGGTGGAAAGCCAAGTGAAGGAAACTCTTCACGCAGAAAGGGGAAAGAGGATGTTGTTATGTGATCTTCGTGACTCGGAGTCCTACAATTTGTCAGAAAAAGTCGTTGTCTCAAATTACCACGCTGAACTGTGTGTAACTCTCTAATGAAGCTCATTTCAGGGATACAAAGATACAAAGCTCAAGCTTCAACCGACACTCTCATTGCTGAGGCTAAGGGCTTTTATTATTTGCACCTTCCTCCTGAGTGCGACCAAAGGTGTAGAGTACACGAAGTGCAGCATGTTTTTTAACGAGGAGTCCTGCTTTTTATTTTATGTCATGAGATGTGTGTGTGAGATATTCTGGAAGTTGCGTATCTCTCCCCACTTCCACGCAACGAAAAGGTGAAATAAGTGAGTTCCAAATTATATAGAAAAGTGTATCAAGCTATTCGGTGTGCCGGGACTTCTCAGAGAATGTTGAAATAAGCCAAGAAGGAACTTCTGGTCGCATGCAAAACCTTTTGGTTGAATTGGTTGCATGACATACAAGCAGCTGGACTCTCCGAACTCTCGCAGCAAAGTCAAATAATACCTCTTTGATAATAATGGCCATAAAAACGTAATAAATATGCTTTCTAAACTGCTAATCACACTTTATCTTCCTTCTTATTAAATAACACACACACATATGGTGTTATTTGTTCAGATACCTTTTCCGTCCACCACAACCCTTTTCCCTTCATCTCATCTCTCCCTATTTGTTCTCTCTCTTCCAATTGAATTTTTTAATCTTCCACTAATTAGCATTTATTAGGATTTGATCGATTTAGATTACACGAGAGTCCTTCCCTCTAATAATCTCTGTAGCACCATTTAAACTATTAGGAACAAACTACGGAACAGGAGAGAACGCTTATTTCCCCTTTTGCAGAGGATATCGACTCACAAAAGTTGACTTCTCATACTATTGAAGTAAGTTTTGACTAGTAGGAACAAATAAAACGTGTTATCTCCAGAGATAATATACTTTGAAATTTCGAACACAAACCATTTAGTATAGAAGAAGAAGTGAACTGAGAAAGTGGAAATGTAAAAAAAATGATGAGATGGACCAACGGGATTCGTATTTCATGTCATGTCCCACTGGATCAAAAAAGAGGTTATCACATCTTCTCACAAATGTCCTCAAGTCACAAGTTAAGCTTTGAGCAAAGCGAAGGTCGTTTGTCAGCGAAGGAAACAGGAGTAAAATCTTCGGACAGAACATGGATTTGACATTTAAGAGGTCCACATTTGTCTCAAGACGAAAAATACGAGAGTCTCGAAACTCTCGAAAGACTCCAAAGACTCAAGAAGACGACGCACCGAAGAAGAAGTTAAAGTCCTGAGTGTGTTTGTTTGTAGGTTGTCCCTGTCTTAGAATGCATTGCGTGTGCACCCACAATATAAATGAGAAACATTAGAATTTAGAATGCGTAGGACCAAACAACTTTTATCTTCTTGGGTTTTTCTCGTTATCAAAAGACTTGTTTGAAAACAGAAGTATTTTCCTCAAGATAAGAATCAAATGTATTTCCAAATCTTAATTTAAATTACTGATTTTCTTTGAGGTGGCCATTCCTCGGTCCCTTTGCCCTAGCCAAATTACTACCCAAAAACTATTCTTCCTCTTCACTCTACGACTCTACCTTTTAGTGGATACAACCATTTAGGCCTTTTTAGGCCTTACAGACAATTTTGATTTCAAGATACACACGTATATTTTATGTCTCTGTGTCACTGGGTAAGCACACTAAGCAGTTATCAAATCATCATCATCAACGTACATCAATACTATTTCAACCGCAGAGAAGTTTATTGTAGTGGAAAAAGCTTTAAAGAGATAGAGCAGCTTTAGTTTAGACCTCTCTTTCTCTCATTGCATCTCGTGGAAAAAAATTCCCCAAGTCACATATGGGCAATCGGGTCTCCCATTATGAATAATGTATATCTGTTCATCTCCTTTAGTGTGTACCGGGAGAGACTTTCATCAGCATCAGCATCAGGAGCATCAGTCCTATTCAGGAAAGAGATGTGCTTACCAATTCTTGTGAATAACTTCCACATTTTCACAATCCACATGGTCATCATTGAATGTGTCACACTAGCCCATAAAATGGTCACCATGAATGCTTTTAGAATGATACTGTGTTCAGCTGAGAGGATTCTTCGGCAGCTGATTGATTCCACGGTAGAAATGATGTACACTCTGCCTTTTGTTCCAGCTCACTTGTTCCATTATTCGATGTGTTGAGTCCATCGGATGAAAACATGACCTGGATCTTTAGCCAACCTCTCCGACCCTCAGATGCATTGTTACCTAATAAACACCGAACAAAAGACCCTTGCAGTTCATATTGGAACGCTTACTGTGAGAGCCACACATTGCATCGATTGATTCGCCTTCCTCCTTTCGAAGCTTTCCTTGCCTTCATCCTGCGTTCATCGTTACTTCACACACAGCATACAGCCTTTACTGCCGCGGATAATCCAGTTGTCAACTCAAAACGATTGGATTCAGCCTTTGAACTCAATTTTGTACACTAATCCTTACGTAAGTAGAGAATAAAGGGTGACCTCCCCTTTACTTCTTTGAAGAATATAAAGAACAAGTCTGAGAAAACTCTTTTAGATGACTTGTGTGTGTAATATACTCGCAGACTCGTTTCCCTAAACTTCTTCTTCAAAGTCTCAGATGAAATATCTCCCCAACCGATGCTGAAAAAGTAAATGTCTTTCCCGACAAAACGATTGATTCTTATTGGAAATGTTAAACTGAGAATGGGCGCAACTACAAATACACGTATAGAGATGTGCAATAGTCCTCTACCTACACATTCAGCCTCTCGCATTCTTCTCCGTGGATTCTGCAGATGTCAAATGAATAGACGAAGAGAAAGAAAAGGGTTCAAACTTGTAAAAAAATCCCTGCTGACAGTCCAATTTAAAAACCAAATTGAAATTGAACACTCAATAGTCTATCTCTATTCAAGTGTTCAGAGTCCTCTAATTTTTTCAAGGAATTGTGTGTGTGCAGTCTCCTAATACCACAAGTCTCCCCATAAGAGTTATGTGCATGCACTTCTGCTATTCCACAAATTCACCCAAAAGGAATAATCCGAACCTTTTAATACTTTCAAAGGTGTCTCTCTTCACTCACGTGGAACAATTGTCCCTTAGTCCAAAAATTACTAAAGCTCCGTTTCTCATTAAAGAGCACGTGAATTTACACTCGTCTCGAATGTCAATAATTATCTCCATATATTGTCTTCTAAGCCCTCTCCTCGAATTCACATCACATTTTTCACATCATCGCCCTTCACTCGCGTGGTTTCCATTTGCCAGAGAAAAGTTTAATGGAATCCCGATGAACGAGATTATTTCATCGCATGCAACAGAATGTGTGTGTGTGTGCAACGTAACTAGAAATATTTTGAATTTTGATTGAGTTCCTTCATATCTACTCTTTCTTTAGTACGTAACTCCAACTTCCACTCTAACCCAACCAGATTATTTCACCTAAATGGAAGTAATGAATACTTTAATCCAACTGGAGGACGAGAAGAGGTTTCGACGTTTTTATTATTGAGCTTCCCTCAGCTAAGTAACTCGCAGACCTTTCCTCCATATGCATTCACTCACATTTACTTCAGAACGCGATGCACAACAGAGTCAACTTGGTGTGCTCAACCTTCCGTGATAAATCATTCTGTTTTATCAGCCTGTAACAGAGAGCCTACCAAGTTATATACGAACTTACGAACTGAAGGAGAGGTTCGCCTTTTGCCTGACTCACTTTTCAAAACGAGTCTCTCCTCAAACTCATATCAATTAATTTGATCCATGCTTCGTTTGCTTTTGAATTCAGTTTTTTAACACACACGCATATCGACTGACTAGTAAGTCTGTATGAGAGAGTTGCTTAAGCAGGAGAGGGTGAAAACTAATTGGCTTCGTTTCGTGGGCACGTAGATAAGCCTTAAAGGTTTGTTATTCATTCGTAAGGATGCATCTTTCTCCTAGAAAAAGAATAGTGGATGAGCAACTCGCCTGCCGGTGGTGGTGATTGTGTTGGTGTCATTTCGAATCTGATAATAGAAGTGTCATCTCCCATGTTTGTTCACACGGAGGAAAAGGATTTTCAATCATAATTGGCCTTCCAAGATGACAGCTTCACACAGGGATTTTTATTCCCTAACTGTTACACACACACTCACATGTCAAGGTCTCTCTTTCCTCAACATCGGTCTCAGTATCTTTTGGAACCATCAGTCAGTCTCCCACACTCCATTCCCGTGGTCATCACGCTTAACCATCTTAATTTGAAAGTGGAAATAATGTTGGTGAAATGAGAGAGACAGAGAAGAAAAAAACAACCTCCACACAACTTTGAGGACATACAGCTCGCTAAGGTGGACGACCAACGGTAGACCACAAGCATCAGGGAAAGTTCCTTTTCCTCCGTGTGTTCGGAATGATTTGACACACAAGAGGTTTTATTGTTCAAAGAGGCGAAGAAAGGTTGCAAGAGAGTTTGGATGAACGGTAAAGTCATACGGAGGAAGGTCTACAACACTTCTTAGCCCATCCGTCATAATCAAGACGAAGTGAAGTGGGCACACAGAAAGGACCTTTCTCTTTGGTCAATAAGCCAACTGTCCGATCCACTCTGTCGTCTATCGTCTCCCTGTACTTCTTCTTCTAAGTCTCTAGTGCCGTCGTTCGTTCCTATCTCTCCACTTCCACAAAAGAAATGATTCTTCAAGAAGAAATGCACTGGATTCGGGGAAATGAAAAAACCCCAATGCCCGATGTGCATTTTCTTTGAGAACTTATCAACGAGAGAAGCCAAGAGAGATGGATTGAATTGAGTCCTTGACTTTGAACCTTACGGACACATTTGAGAATGAACGGAAAGGAAAGGAAAGGAAGCTGGTCGGTTCTTCTTCTTCTTCTTCTTTTCGTCCCAATATCTCATGTGGCATTAACACTCACACACACCTCTTCAGTCTCAAGTGATCTACACAAGAAGAAGAAGAAGAAGAAGAAGTAAAGGAAGTTTTTTCCCGTGTGTCAGTCCATCTTTCACTCAATCTCAGAATCTCAGCACCTAATCTGAAGAGCTGTTTCCGTGCAAAGGACTAATTTCGTTGGCGAGAAAAAAAGTTGATTTCTTCAGTCGAGAGTCCTTCACAGGAAAGAGGCAATTTCCAGGCTCAGTTATGCAGAAAATTCGTAATATAAGATGCTTCAGACATACTTGACACGACTAATTAGGTGGATTCCTCTCTAATGAGAGGTATGACACTATGGGAGGGTGTCCATATTCACACACATTCCACACACTTCCAGCAATTTTAATGAAAGAAAGTAGTCCACATGGTCTACACGTGATGATGATGAGCTTACATCCAGGATGAAGTAGGGAAAGGGGTGACTACGAGACTACGACTCATCTGGAATCTAGACTTAATGTTTCGAAGCCGAAGAAAGCTGTACAAGGTTCTCGTTGAATGTCTGTTGAATGTGAGGAAGCTCATCCAAGTCATCATTGAGATTTGGTAGACTGTAGGGAGAGAGTTTGAGAGAAGCCAATAAACCTGCCACTTTTCATGCATCACTCTAATTTATTAGCAAAGCCATGTATATTTAATAACCAGAGATATCCATCTGTGCTTTGGTTAATAATCAAAACTCAGTCGGGCCCTCCCACTTCACTCCGAGCTATGCAATTACATCAACATGGGACCTTCACTAACGACTCATTAAGTGCTTCCAGCAGCTACTGCAATGAACCGTTTTATGACTTCCACTCTCACATGTGTGCATTCACATTCACAGGCATTCTGAGGTTTTACGCACGCACAATACAATTCATGTAACCAGCTTCTTCTATAATGTGTCATTGTGTGACAGTCCTCAAACTCACCATTAACATAATGTAAGATGACTGACAAGACAATTCTACTTGTCACACAACTACAAACCGCTGAGAATCTATTAAGCTTAGTGGATCGCTAGATTAATTTATCTTTCAAATGTTGAATGTGACAAACAACTTCGAACACGATGTTTTAACGGACAAACTGCATCTACACAAACAAGTTGGATTTCAAAAACTCTTGTTTGTCTCAAGTATCTTGTTTCAATGAATGTAAGTCAGATAATATTAAACAGAGCACACCAATCACTGCAACATAACACATTCAACAGAGTTTGGGAACAATCCGTGGAATTCCAATTCCATCGTTCTTGTAACATAAATGCAATGGCATGCGTTCTACAGACTACAAGAAAGACAGTTGAGTGACTTTGTCAAAAGCAAGTGTCAGTCTGTTGTAAACGAGGTTTGAGGAAGCCACAAAAACCACAGGCAATTTCACGGTGTAAAGTTTATCGTAACTGCCCTACACACCAACAATTGCATGTTTAATAGTCTTCTTCTCTTGAGAACCATCAGATGAACTGCTCGTTCATATGCTCACACTTAAGCCTCAAAAAGTTAGTGATGCTAGTGAACGGTTAGTGAACAAATGTGGTTTTAAATGTGTGAAAACCGCAAACAGTTTACACCTCTTCACAACAAGATTCGGAGAGATGCCAAAATGCCAATGGTTTCATTGTTTTGAGTGAGATTTTCAGGTATTTCTCATGAAATCATGAAATGCCAATTTAATGAGGATTTCAGGACATTTTGTCCTAACCAACCAACCAATAAACCTTCAACTGTATCGTGAAACCAACTTTAACTTCTCTGAGCATACTCTTCTTCATTTCCACTTAGCTCACAGGCCAAACACGCATCTTAATCATTTTTCCTATGAGAACATAATTTCTTTGACATATTTTACGACTTTGTACATCATCTTTGGATGATTTTTATGGTCATGTCTATTAGTATTGGGACTTTTAATGGGCACCGAGTTTACATCTGTGTGATTTACAAAGACATTACAATCCTACTTTATGATCCAGATTTGGATGAACTTTTTTAAATTATGAGTAACAGGTTCTTCTAAACTTCGAACCGCACAGTACGGTGGAAGTTGTTAAAAGTTTTAAATGCTTTTTTAAAACTGCCACAACATTTAAGAGTGTATTTTCCGCTTGTTGTGATGTGAAGCGTGTGTGTGTGTGAGAACAGTTTCTACCATTGTGGCATTGCGGATCGTGAAGTCATTTTAAATTAGTTAATTCGAAGAAATCTCCGGCTATTCAAGTTTCACGTTGAAACCATCAGCGATAAACTTGGGAGATAAAGGAAAAACCAGTTACATAGTTAGTAGGAGAGTGAAATTCAATAATGATTTATGGGTTTCGATGGATGAGTAGAATAAAGAGCAACTGAGTTTGTGTATTTATTAATGCGGAGGATGAAACGGTTACAAACACACAGAACACTGAGAACACAGAACTTGTGTGTGTTGTAGAGGTTTACAACAAAAGTTTTGTTGTAAACCTTTAGACTCCAACGCAGTTTTGTTACAAAACTGCGTTGGAGTCTAAAGGTGACTTCCTCAAAAAAAGCTAATCTGTAGATCAATTCAGGAGCCATTTACTCCACGAACTCACATTTTTCATGAGTTTCGAAGGTGTTTCAATAATGACAAGAGATTATGATGAATATCTGGTTAAACTCATGTCTCTTAACTGTAGAATACGATGTTAAGTCGCGATTACTCGTTGGGGTACTGTGAGATTTGCAGAAGTTCTTTGGTTTACGTTTAAGAAAGTGCAAATGTAATAATAACAACTGCTCCGTGCAAATGAACACACAGCTTTGTAGCTTACTGAACTGTTAAAATGGGAATTAATTTTAACTGACCATTAAACTAGCATTAATGCTCGAGCTGTTGGGGTATTTAATAACAATAAACATTTAACGATTGTTAAACTAAAAAACATGGAGTTAAGTCCAGTGTAAGATGTAATCGAGCTCATCGCGTAAGTACCTTTAATTAGCAATTTGTAATGTCGTAGGTCAAATGTAGTCAAGATATTCAGATAGTTGATAATAAGCAAATGCGAAGATGTGATTTGTAAGTCAGGAGACTTCTATCGGTCCCTTCGCGAGTTGCTGTGCACTGAAACTGATTGTCTTGAAACTAGTTTTCTTACATCCAAGTAGGTGACGACGATGCACTGAAGGCTGAAGTCTTTCTCCAACTCTGCACAATTGTTGCTTTTATTAGTTAAATCCAGGCTACTTTCTTGCTGTCCGAAAGATTCTACACACTAGTACACAGTACACACACACACAACTAATCATAAAGCACAACATGCTAATGCATTAAAATGGATACACTCGACTGTCAAAAACTGCTTCCTTATAATTTCAATGTATTATGCAAACAACCAAATACCAACAATAGGCAGTAATCCTCACTCCCCGAGTTCCTGGAAGCGAGTTTTGCCATACTCACTGTATAACAATATTCCACATGCTCTTTTTGTCACTGACTGACCCTATCATAAGTTAAGTATTGTAGCTAATGTGTCAAATTAACCCACAACAACTCCAAAAACACGCTCAACTATAAACTAATATTCCAAGTTTCTTTACAATGAACCTCTGATCATTAAAGGTCAAACTTACACATCCAAATGAATTTTTCTGCTGGTAAATTCAGTATACTAAAATTTCCAAAAGCCTCTCACAGAGTAATCCCAGATTTCCAAATTTTTTCCATCAGCTCATGGAAATTCAACCTCCTCTGACTCAGCCATTTCAAAACGGTTCGTATTCGTCCTCCTCCTCTTCGGCCTATTGGGAATCTTGCAGTCTGTCCGATGTGCCCCTGGAGAAACCTACAGAATCAAAATCCACGTGTATCCGAAAAAGATTAGAATTGACGTTGTGTGTGGGTCTGCAGGGTATAAACCCTACCACTACGGCATCTTCTACAAAAATGGAACTTTAGAATGGAAATTCACAGCCACCGAATCTGACGAAGGATGGTACTGTCAAGCTCAGAATCATCACGGATGCCTCAAGAAATGGCATCAAATGCAGATTCCTCAAGAATCTCCAAGTCTCGCTTGGTGTGAACCATTCCTTGTTTACGGAAAGTGGTTCTTAGAACCCAATCCCACGAATTCCACCATTGGAGAAAGAGTTCCAAGGGAAAACAACGTATGGGACATCGACAACCACGGCAAAAGACGGATCGGGAATGGAGACGAATACTTTGCTCGTCCAGATTTCGTCGAGGCCTGGGACTTCAAAATTCATCGTCGCCCAGCTCCAACCACAAAGCCTCCTAAGACGTATATTAACAAACCTGTGCATCATTCAGAATATTTCCGAACTATCGTGAGGCTTGAAAAGTACATTTCAAAGAAGATTTTCGTACCAAATCTTGCTCATGATTCATCTGAGTCTAAAAACATGTCTGTGTAGATGTTGCATTCCTTAGGTTTAAAAACACGTGAAATTTTTCTCAAACTCGAAAAGGTAAATTACTACTATATATATTACTATTATAAAAATACAGTACATGATTAATCATTTGCAGTGACACAATAAGTGAAATTTTCTCCGTTCCAGTGAGGTGCTAGTAGAAGCTCTCTTAACCCACTTTCATTCAAAGTTAGCACAAGGACACTCGAAGAAATCGAAAGTCATGTTTGTCTCTGCAGCTCATCGTTTATTACACATACCACACGCAAGAATGATTCACCCTTCAGTCTATTCTTATTTACACTTTTGAGGATGAACTTCTGTATTGTAGTGTTGCTTAATTCGTAATTGACATTTGAAATAACAATTGGGACAACCGGATACATTATTCAGTACTTTCCTTGGGGATTTACTCTCTTAATTATACGTGAATGTATAGCTCTGCGAACAATCATACTGCATCGCATCCCAGCAGTCCCAGCTACACTATAGCCGAATCTTATTACTTTACACTTAAATGTTGCATGAAAATGAAAGGATATCTGTTTCCAGGAAATTAAGAATCGCACCTTGATATGCTTTTAGCATCACACCATTTGAATTTACTAACTCAAAGCAGCATTGATGGAATAAACGGCTCTCCCTCAAAGAAATCAGAATGATTAGTTAGACTACTTATTAATAAATAACCTATTACCTAAATTGCATATGAAGAGGCTTATTGCGTAAAGTTTCTAAGGTTGGGCTGACTGATGAGTCGCAGTCAACAGGATGACGGCATAAGTACCCTTGTACCAAGTCCATAGCCATGGGAAATCTCCAATCCTCGATACAAGCGGATCTCTCAAGTCAAACATTCGACGTTGCAGGTTCATTTGAAATGCACATACGAATCACACCTCCATTCTTCTACGTGTGAATCATTTGAAACCTTTCGAGGTTACTACGAAGTGACGATGACTCTCTCATTCATAATCCATAATGATAATCACATCCCAAATGATGACGTATTAAGTCTGTAAAGGTCATAATATGAATTTATGAATTTGAATTTTCTAAAAATTAAGCCATAGATTGATGATTCAATTTCCTACATCTGCGATTCTTATAAGCACACCATCAGGTAAAGATTAAAGAGAAAAGTTGGCATTTTACCGAAGCAAAACTGTAATTAAGTTTACAAGCAAACAAACAGGTTTCACTCCACCCACACATCCACACAGATTTCGTTTCGTTTAATCTCAGGACTAATCAATGCGAAAGGGTTGTAAATAACTTAAGACAAGTTTGGATGCACAATGAACCGCTGTTTGCTGTTTCATATTATTAAAAATGTACTGCAAGACTGTAGCCTGTAATGAATATTACCCAATGAAAGCAGGAAGGATTCACGTTGCATAATTGTATGGGAGTAAATCTGCGAAATAACGCATCTCTCTGAAGAATTTCTTTGTGCAATGAATAGAGCTGAGACGTGAGACGCTTGTGCATCCAAAGAAGGAAGGAACTGAAGTAAAGGAGTACCCAACCCAATCCAATTTAGTGAAACGAAGATGATGCGATTGTTGTGGTGTAGAGTGTTGTATAAGATTATAGGGCACTGCGCGTGCAATATGCATATTCAGAGTTAAAGATGATCTAATGGAGTTTAACAATACGGAGAGAAATGTGTACAGGATATGATGGAATGATATTGCTGAAAGGTTAAACTTTAAATAGTTTAAGAGAGATTGAACAAGTACACCGTACTACGCTATGCTTGCAATAGTTACAACAATGCAACAGTAACATGCAGTGACTATAAGACATATTGTTATGCAGACAGAGTAGAAGAGTCCCATGCAAGAAGAGATGCATTTGCATGCCTAAAAGGTTAATTTGTTTATTTTGATGTTGAACACTAAAGGCTCAACATTGCGAGGTGAAGTGTAATAGTCTCTTATTCCAGAAAACGCCGGTAGTATAGGATATATTAGGTATTCATAAGACTCAGCATTTGCATGAATCTGGTCCAGTTCAAAATAAAAGTGAAGCTCGGAAGGGCACTAGGGTCAGTTGGTGGTTAGTTGGTGTGTCCAGTCAGTTGCAGTGATTTGTCAAGAGGAGGTTTATTGGAAGTGCAACGTTTACATCTTTACATCATCTCACAATTGCCTTCGGGAACTTCCAGGCGAAACAAAAACTCTACAAAGTACGAAGAAGTCTCAATAACCCTTTTTGTGAAACCTTCAACCAGTTTAATATTGTTATGAACCCGTGAAGACCCGAAGTTTGAAGGAAATAATCCAAGGAATCCATAGGACTACAAAATGATTGGGTAAGCCACACGTTTAATGCACATCCAAATACTTAATGAACTATGAAATAGTTTGCTTGTGCACAAATTGCACCCAATCTAAACCGGGTTTCGCGAGAATTAGAGCAATCAAGACTCATAAGACCATGAAATTACTCTAAGTCAATTGAGATTGAGTAACAAAAGTAATTTTTGTGTGTAACGCCTACAGTAAATGACACATGGTGGATGTAGACATTTTAAGGCTCATTCATCTTGAATGCAAAAGGAAATAGAGGAATGCAGTAGCAAGCAGCACGTGTAGTCGATTGAACAAAGTAAAGTTGCTTTGTCTCTGTAACATCTCTTTTACATAATATTGTGTAAGATCAACTTTACAAACACACCATTTAAGTCCTTACAACACTGTTGACTTGTAGTCTCCTCCATTCTGACTTCTTGTACACACTACATATTACACTTCATTCCAGTGATTAATTTCTTTTACAAAATCATCTTAGCCCTTTAAATGACGACACATCTAAATCAATAATGATGAGCCTCGTAGGCATATTATCATTTAAATTCTTTAATGTATACAGCTCGTAGGCTATTTAATAAATTTAATTTGATGTTAAATTGCTTCAATCTCACCACTAAATGCTCACAGTATTACACACTGTGCATCATAAGATTTTGCAGACACACGCCGAGTCCATTACGCAATCCTGAGTGTTGGTTAGTTTTGAGATTTGAAATAGATGAACCATGAGAAATTAAAAGAAAAGGATGAAGTGTTATTTCTGTTAGTCAAGGACGAATTCCCCTGGACCCTTTAAAGACGATTTTAGATCCGGTCATGTACTAAAAGTTGTTGCTGTTAGTGTGTAAGTGTAGCCTAGATAATCTCAACGCCTCAATTTGTGTAGCATACACTGATGGGGTCCAAGATGAAAGTGAAATCCTTTAAGAGCCCAAGACTAAATTGTTTTTCATGCAAATAAGAATGGACTTGTAACGATTTAAGAATGCCACGGATGGAAATTGTTGAAAGGAAAGTGTCTTAATAAGTGTATTCCTGTATTCGTTGCAGTCGTAAGGCCTTGAGTCCTTTCGGACCCAAAATGTGGGTGGTTGTTCTTCTCGGACTGGTTACTCTAACCAAAGGCTTAGATGAAGGAAAGACATCCTTCACCACTTCAGTTGACCTCAATGAAGGTGACCAAGGCATGATCCATAAGACTCCTGTACAAATCGTCCAAGAATCAGATGAAAAACTTGAATTCAATGCAACTGAAACTGAAAAACAAGGACCCGCTTCGGAGGAACATAAAGAAGATGACCACATCACTGTTAATTTTGGATCTGACTGGGGATTCCTTTTGGAGAATCTTAATGATACTTCACATTTTGGTACATAAATCATAATGATTCATAACATCATGACCTCTACGAAAAATATTAATATTCTACCAAACAATGCCGGAATCAAGTAGATCTAATTTTAGACCTGTTTCCACTAACCTACTGAACACTTTGTGGTTTACTTGCAGGCTCATCTCTTCACTATGAAGTAGATTCGTCGAATGGAACTGGAACAAGGTGAGCTTGAACGATTACGACGGAAAGGTGTTATTTCTCCATTATATAAATAGCCTCCTTTTCACACTCTACCTGTTAACCTTTCAGAGACGACTTTCTCGTTATTCCCAAGAAACTTATTCAAGACACGTTCAGTGCAGCCAATGTTAGGTGGATTGCAAGACAGCAGAAAATCGAAAGCAACTTCGAAAATAGTATGCCATTCAACCATACCATATCCTCCTCCGCTTTCCACTCTTCAAAAACTGGTCCATTTCTTTAAAATTTTAATCAACCCTTTTAGAAACTGGAGCAGATGCCAAGTCACCAGTGGGGACAGCCTATGCTTTTAGCCCTCCAAATGTTGAAGCCCTACTTCTCTCCAACACTTCCATCCTCCTGGAATTCGCTTCCCGTGAATTCCTCAAATCTCTTGAAGCTGACCCTTCAGCCAAGTCCCGAGTCAAACGACAAACTGTAACTTTCATTGATGAGAATGGAATCCGCACAACAGCCGGTGAATCGAGACAGCTGAATATCGGCAATCTCATCCCTTCCTCCAAACAAGGAACATTCTCAGTTATGCAATGTGGAATTCACGATGAAGTCCTTCCATGTGATCCTAACAATCCGTACCGAACTTACTCCGGATTCTGCAACAACCTGAGGAATCCTTCGTGGGGAAAGAGCGTCTCCACTTTCGACAGGATGATTCCCTCTGCCTACTCTGACGGAATTTCAGCTCCAAGAACAACTTCCGTTGTTGGAACGCTTCTTCCAAGTCCAAGAATGATCTCCAGATATGTCCACATTGATGTGTCTCACTTATCTAATAAGCACACGCTTATGTTGATGCAGTATGGTGAGTACGGGGCAGTGTAAGAATACTTGGATAAGCTTCAGTCTGACTAAACTCACATGCTTTTCCAGCTCAATTCTTGGATCACGACCTCACCCTCACTCCAGTCCATCGAGGGCCAGAAGAGAAGATTCTGAACTGCAGAGATTGTGAAAGCTACAAGACGACACATCCTGAATGTTGGCCTATTCCAGTTCCTTCAGGAGACTCTTGGTATCCAGAACGGCATGAAAGTGGACGTTCTTATTGCATTCCCTTCACCAGGTCTCTTCCAGGACAGCAGCGACTTGGACCTCGGGACCAGATCAACCAGAACTCAGCCTACATGGATGCATCTCAGATTTATGGAGAAAATGTGTGCAAAGCTGAAAGTCTTCGAGTAGCTGGAGGAAAACTCAACGCTACATTCAATCCTTCTTTCTCCGGCAAACCTCTTATGCCACAGACAAGCAATTTAAAGGAATGCAAATCCCCATCGGGATATTGCTTCTACGCTGGAGATCCTCGGGCAAGTGAACAACCAGCTTTGGCTGCAGTCCACACGATGTTCTTGAGACAACACAACCAGTGGGCTGATGAAATGAGGCAGGTTAATCCTCATTGGAGTGATGAGAAGATTTACCAAGAGGTGAGAGACAACTTAAGCTGATTTAAAACTCAAAATGTCATTTAAAATTTTAAAGTAAACATGTAATTTTAAAAAGGTCCGAAGGATAATGGGAGCTGTGACCCAGCACATCACGTACAACGAATTGATTCCAAGGATCTTAGGCCCTTCAATGGTCAACGCTTATGGCTTAAGACTCCAAACTGAAGGCTACTACGCAGGATACGATTCCAACTGCAACGCAGCTGTCTTCAATGAATTCTCCACCGCAGCTTTCCGATTCGGCCACAGTCTCATTCGACCCAACTTGGCTAGAATGGACGGACGCTATCACGGAATGAACCCACATCTTCAACTGAGAGATGGATTCTTCAACTCTGACATGTTGTACAAGCCTCTAATGGTCGATGAAATTATCAGAGGACTTGTTGCTGAGCCTATGGAACAATTGGATCCTTTTGTCACTAATGAAATCACAAACCACTTGTTTGAAGACAAGCAAAAGTCATTCAGTGGACTGGACTTGATCTCCCTCAATATTCATCGAGGTCGAGATCACGGACTACAAGGCTACAACAGCTACAGAGCTGTGTGCAACTTAAAGAAGGCTGAATCGTTTAATGATCTTCGAACTGAAATCCCCGATGATGTTCTCCAGAGACTTCAGAAGGTAAACCACACTACTGAAATTCCAGAAGTATAAGTCTCCAGATATCCAGACAATGGAGGAATGCTTTTCACTCACGAACGATACTTTGCAGGTTTACACTAGTGTTGATGACATCGATTTGTTCACTGGATCTCTTGTGGAGAGACCAGTCACTGGAGGAATCTTAGGCCCAACTATGACCTGCATCATTGGATCCCAATTCAAACGTACACGACAATGTGACAGATATTGGTATGAGACTAGCGACCCTGTAATTCGATTCAACCCACAGCAGCTAGCTGAGATAAGGAAGATGGCTTTAAGTAAAATCATATGCGACAGCATGGACACACCCACTGACACCCAGAAGATGGTCATGGATGCTCCTCACAACATTCTGTGAGTTTCAGTTCGAAACTAAATACTTCACTGAACCTTACTCATTTTGAAAAATTCTTCTGTAATTTCCATTCACAGGAATCCAAGAATGCCTTGCAACCGTTTGCCAGGACTGAATCTCCAGATGTGGAGAGAAAGTTCTTCCGTTTCATCTGCTCCAGTCTCAGCCCCCAGACCTTTGGCGTTGGTGAGCCCCCCTTCCCCTGGAATAAAGTGCACCATCGCAGGAAAGCAAATGGGAGTGGGTGGGGCTGGACTTCAGTCCCCTTGTGTTTCTTGCGTTTGTAGACCCGATGGGGTAAGTCGATATGTCTGCTCAGACTTAACTAATTAGTAATTAGCTTCAATCATTAATATTATTGCTTATACATTCATACGTCCATTCATTGCAGGTCAAATGTGCATCCCTTCGAATCACAAGTTGTCAGAAATTAATGCAGGAAGCCACAAGAGAAGACATCCTCAGAGACACAGTTTGCACAAGTCAATGTGGATTCTTATTAGGAACTCAACCTTCTAGATCACTTGCATTTACCAGGGTAAATTCAGGCCATGGAAGATTCGGCAAGTAAACTTCAATCAAGATATTCGTGTATAAAGCCTCAACGCTTCCAACTCAACTTTTTCTACTTTCAATATTTTAGCTCATAGAACTTAGCCTTAGAAAACCTACTTTTACTTAATAATATTACAATTTAACCTTATTTCCATATTTTATGTAATTTATCTTTTAAGTATACACACAAACGACTGTGCCAAAACAAGGGCTAAAACATTTTACACACCTTTTTGTGGTCTGATAAGGCGTGTTGTTGTAATAGTCAACAAAGGCTGAGCACATTCGACTCCTGAGCAAACTCATACCGTACCTTACTGTACATATTGTAATGCAACATTCACAATTTAATGTTACAGTAGCATAATTCTGTATTGAATATTATTATGATGACCATTATATTCTAATTTAAAAAGAGAACTATTGTCTCGCTGAATGACAGCCATGTGTTTTTCTTCAAGGAACTTATCAGGAGCTCTGAATCAGTTTTGTGGATAATTCTGTGATACATACGGTTGAACTAGAGAATTAGGTTTCCCGATCAAGGATCTAACTGTAACTGAATGAACATACTCATCGTAGTAATCCTAGTATCTAGGTCAGGTTATTAAAGTATACTCCACGTCTACACAAAATGTATGAATGTATTGTATATTGTATAATGTTCATTCTTTCCTGATGTGCCTGCTTCTGGATATAAAAACTGTATAAACTAGGAACATAATGTAAGTTTTAACTATTGGAACGACATAAAAATTGAATAAACGCGTATTATAAACCTGTAATCAACAAAAATATTTAATGAAAATCGATTTATTCTCTTTTGACTTATTTGCAAATATTGAATGTTCATGATACAATCATCAGGTCCAAAAATGTGTAAACCTACAACCAATAAGTTAGCCAGCTGCCACGAATAATTACCCATGTATGAGTAGATACGAACCATCATCATTCATAATGAAGACTAATCAAATAATATAAATAATTTACTAAGGAGAGCAATTTATACTTGTGAACACAAGTTTGTAATTATCGTATTTCGTTTGAAGGCAAGAATACTGGAACTCAATTGGAAGTAAATTAATCTTACGGAAATTTTGGAGTCTTTTTGTATATCAGAAACTAAAATGATTCCCGCATATGTGAAGTTCATTATACTTATAATTTTAAAAGTGTTTAAACGCGATTATTATCATTCCAGGATGTCTTTGCCATTTTCTGTTGTAGATCCCTGAACACATTTCCAAAGGCCGTAGTTTCTTCCGACATTAGTTTGCCATAGTCGAAGGGTTCCATCTTCAGAGCCTGAAGCGTACAATTCAGCGTCAGGCGAAAACCGGACGCAATGAACAGGACCGAAGTGCCCTTTGAAGGCATCTAAAATAAACACAGGCATTGAATTCATTTAGCATTCACATAGAAGTTAAAAGCTTAAGTAATTCAGTCATCTTATACGTACCGAGCTCAGCACCAGTTTCATAGTCATACTTGTAGATCTTGAAATCTTCTCCTCCGCAAACAAAAATAGATTGGTCAGGTTTCATTGATGCGGAATGTACTTGAGTTGGCACTTTGAATTCTTTAATTAATGTAAAACTGCAAGACAATTACACAATTTATCAGGATTATTTTCATTGCCAGCAATTGTGTAAATGTGTAACTACTGCATGTCAACATAAAACACACCTGTCCAAATCCCAGAACGCCACGTTAGTACCGTACGTTAGAGTCAGAGTCTTATTAATGGATGAAATTTCAATGTCTTCAACTACGCTAGGGAACTCCAGCTTCTTTACTTCTTCTCCTATAGTGAGGTCCCACATCCTCAGAGTTTTGTCATCTGAGCAACTTATTATGTATTTATCGCCGTAGAATGCACAATGGCGAAGGTTGGACTCATGACCGGACATTTTGAGCACATCTGAAAATCAAAATTCATTCATCTATTCACTCAGTGATTCATTAATTGAAACCCTACGAATTCAATGTTTCATAATCTCATTTATGTAAAGGCTCACCTGTGTCAGGCCTTTCTAAATCGAAAACTCGTATCAGCTTTTCATTACTTCCAGTCACCAGATGAGTGCCCATTGGATTAAACGCTACCGACTTGACGATATGATTATGTTGGAAAGAGTATAGCTCCGTTCCAGCTATGGCGTCCCAGATCTATAAGTTCAAAAGGACCAAAACACATAAAAGATTACATAAACGACCAAAATGATTAAGTTCCATGAAGCCAATCTGACCTTTGCACTAAAATCTGCAGCACCGGTAGCCGCTCTAGTTCCATCTTTATTAAGCGCCACACCCCACACGGCACCCTTGTGCCCTTCAAATGTCCCAATCCAGTCCCCCGTGTCTCCTTGCCGCAGCATTGGTTTCCCATCTAACAAAATGTAGCATAAAACACTTAAACCAACTACACTTAAAAGTTGCATTTTAATTAATATTTGAGTTTGAGAGTCTATCATTTGGACGTCAAACCACTTTTAAGATGGGACTTTGTTCAGCCCCCAATTAGCCCCCCACCCCACATTGTCCAGCCCCCAATACTGTCCAGCCCCCACT
>JAQGAD010000423.1:0-39644 GCA_034696625.1 Isotomurus palustris | reverse complement strand
TCAAACAAAAGTATTCCATGCTGGCTGAGTAACCCGTTGAATAGTATCATGTCAATAAACTACAAACACTCTTAGTAGTTGTTGATGGATGTGTACTTGGTATTTTAGCAAGTTGTGAATCAAAGTATACACAGTGTATGACATAATGTACACTCGTCTCTTTCTCGTCTCTCTGTCATTGTCATCCAAAATCCAACGCGAGTGATGATAAAGGGTTGCTCAGTCATTTGGAAACCAGAGTCAATTTCTTAGGCAGAAAAATCTTCATGCCTCATCGGACTGATAAAAGGCTTCATCTTCATATGTGAGAAATTTTTTCGCTATGATGACCTTTTTATCTCCATTTCTCTGAATTATTCTTTTGTCTCACACGGACCTCTAAATTCCTGCCATTGGCATTCAAGATTCGAGCCGAGGAGAGAGAGAATTAAAACAAAAAGAGAATGGAGTACAATCCTTACATGAAGAAAGAGAATGACAGATTGAATGTCATTATTATTGTCTGAATTGTCTCACATAGAAGAATAGATAATGATTCAATATACCTACAGGACAGCGTAGAGTTCTCAGATGAGGTTTAAACGAGTTCGGGAATATAAAAAATTATACCGGTGCACGCAGACAAAGTGTAAAAGCAATCGCAGGACACATTAAACAACTTGTGTCAAGTGCAATTGAACAATCGATTCGATTCTTTAAAAAAATGGTTCCGTGTCTATTGTTACAGTTATGTAATTTAATGATAAGACATTTTGCCAACGATATGCACGACCGTGTAAAGATTACATTCTTCTTGATTAATTTGAAATTATCTAATTTACTTTTTTATAATCCCTTCCTAAAAATAAAAATCGACACTGATTCTGGATCGTATGTCTGATCAAAGTGTCCTAATGAATCGGAAGCTTGTTTAACAACTTATTACACCCGAAAGCACGTGTCTCCTCCCGTGTCCCACTAATACGCTTTAGTTTCTTACTTATTTTAATACCACCGTAAACCTTATCATAATCACCTTAATTCTAACCCTTATAAATAAACAGTCTCGTGTCTTGGGCTATCAGAGGCTTACCCTACATATTACCCACGCTTAATGATTCAACACACTCCGCTATCAGATTACTTATTTAATACAGAACAATACAATGCCGATATAACACACCAATTAGGCCTGAAACTGAGTCAAACTTGCACTTAACAATTCCCGTGTGCTCATAATAATAGCAATAATAAGTACACAATGGTACGTGTATACTGTGTACAGTTTACATTGTAAGTGGGAAAGACCTGCTCTATGTACATAAATCGCACACAGCCACTATTTGTTATTTGCTCCCATATGAAAGAGGATGATTCTTGATTGTGTAGATTTCTTCATAAATCTTAGAAGACTTGGCTGCATGTTGCTTTATCATGATAAAGTGTCTATGCGTACCAAGAACCTGAGCATTATACTCGTAGTCCGTAATTACTCTTCGTTTTATAACATAAAAAGTAGAGTGCAATGATACCTACTACAACTGAAGCTTACGGCTGAAAGTGTACAGTGAGAAATGACAAGACTTTTGCACAACAACACTCATCGCATTCCACCCTCTCTTTATACTTGTGCTGTATTAATTTAATTCATCTCCTTTTTCATTACGCGCTTTAAGAGGTCAGTTTCCTTTCTTTTAATCTCCTTGAGAAATCTACCTTCTTATTGCACTCGAATCTTCGTGAAAAGCAAGAAGGCTCTATTTATTTATTAGACTACTTCGCTTCCTTACTCCTCTGTTTACAATGTATATCAATGTGTAATAATAAAATAAATGTTCTTATGGTCCCAAAATCAAACAACCATTGCCTTCAGCTATGTAACAAACTAAAAGTGGGCAAAACTTTAGGAAATTACATGCATTTCCTTAATGACTACATAGCGTTGGCTGAAACCCTATTTACCGACACACAAGTAGGAGCAAACCTCTTTCTGAAGATTCATCATCTCTCAGGTTTCTTTTATTCAAATGAGATGCACTGTAACGGAGCAATCCATCTTTGTTTATTTCCATTCTCTGTACCAAATTACCAAAAATACTCATCCCTACACTTTGCACTTACACAAACAATAAGACTGAGGAAAACGGTAATCCTTTGATTTAACGTGCTTCTTATGCATACAAATCACTTGGAGAAGAATAGATTAACATACTCATTCCGTCATGCACAAGATCTTCTTCACATTCAACAATACAAGAAACACATGCAGCATATCTGTTTCCATCTCACGCTAATGACGTATCGCCTACTTTTGTTCTTTTTTTAATTCACAAATTAAAACAACTACTTTTGGGCAATTCTTGGAATTAATTTTATTTCTGTTACTCCATAAAACATAAATAAATGTGCGGCAGGAAATGTGTGTAAAATTCTTTTCATATTTTCAGTTTTGAGTTCACTGTTTATGTTTTGAGATTATTTCTACAATCGCCATCTTCGAGGTCACTTTCATTATTGTACAAATGTCGTGTTCCATTTACTCCGTATTTTTGCTTGTGGTGGTCCATTCATGACTTTATGGACTTTTCTCAACTCCTGAACAAATAAAAGCTTTAAGATTACTTGGCCTATTTCTCATTTGCGAGTCTATCCTTGGCAATGGACTATATATATATTTTTACCTTTACACACTACTCACTACCTTTTCACGTATGAATTTGCCTGTTAACACTTTTAAAGTGCTTAGCAAACAGAATGCATGAATATTAATTGTGTCAAGATGAGAGTAAAGTGACTTCCTCCTGACTTTGAGATTAGCTCAGTGAGAAGAGCACCCACCGAGAGTGACTCACAATCAAATGCACTACTGCCTACATACGAGCTACTTCTTTACTTCTCTCTCATAAGTCTAACTTAACACACAATCTACTATCCTCTGCTGTGTCCGTGTTCTAAGCACTGAAGAAGAATTGAAGAGTGGGAATAAAAAACTCTCAATTCGCAATTCACAATTGTGCAATAATGCCACAGGATGCAATGCAAAATCGCATCTTCATCTTACCAACACCATTGCCATCACCAATTTGACAACACAACCACGAGTAGTTTTTAAGAAGCTAAAAAGACGTTGTAACGGCATTTGTTCAACTAAAAAACACATCATTATCATCCTCTCATCTTTATCAACATCCAATTTTCCTCTGTCTGAAATTTAAAAGAACAACCTAAGCTAACAACAGAGAAAGAACTATTCTCTCGCCTCCAAAGCATTCGCCATGAAATGGCAGATGCACTTCAATCCGACTCGTCTAAAAGTCCACATTATTACATCTAGCGTACTAATTTCCAACACAAAATCTATCTCATCACCAGCTCATCATTCAAGAACAATGATCAAGTCTCTTCCCTTCTGCTCTCTCGATGTGTGTGTTAACCTACCACAAAAGTGCTTGAACAATTACAATCAGAGTCAAGCCACATTCGAGTGTATTCAAGTAAAGTACCACTACTGACTTATTCTTTCGTCGCGAGAAGCTTAAAAAGGCTTACTGCTCACTTAAACTCAGGTAAAGGTAAAATGAGTGATGCCACTAACTACACCAAATGGCAGATACACACACACATATATATTATTCATTGCTCCCTGCTGCCGTCCGTTTAACGAAGGGCAATAAGGATGGAAGAATGAGTGTGTGTATAGTTAGTGTGTGTGTGTTTTTATCTAGGGCTAGTTTGAATCACTCTGACCTCAAAAAATTCTCAAGTGATTACAAAACATAAGAAAATCGACTTAACATTACACACTCTACTACATGCGCACTAGCGCACTGCATTAGATATAAATGGGCAATATATTATGTTCTCTCATACGTAAGAATCAATGTGGATGGTTATTTTGGTTACATCGTTGCACCACATTTTATCAAAATGATATTAACTCATACACCCAAAGATAAAGAGCTCTTGAATTAACTTTTAATTAGAAAGGAACATTTTAATTTATAATGTAAAGATTACTTGTAGATCAACCACAGAAATAATTACACCACAGAATGTGTATTGAATGTCATGATTGTATCTAACAAAGTAAACAGCCAATTTAATAGTTGCTGCGAGTTATACGAGTAATCAGAGTTAGACATAGGACTAGACAGTTATGTCAAGAGGGATTTCATAATTCACATTTCTAGCATAATTCGAAATGAATATTAAATATAGGTCCACTTTGGAAGTAAAAGGATCCTAGAATTATAATCCTGCGAGTCTGAGAGTCAGAAGGCTTCTTTTAGAATCTACTTATTGGTATTTATGACAGATCCCTACGCAGAAAGATTGAAATCTGAAAACGGGATCTCCTTCTTCTCTTCTGTGATTTAAGGGAAATATCGTCACTCCAAATCTTAGGTTGGGTTTATTGTTGCTATTTTGGTGTTATTTGTTCACACTTGAACTAATATATAGTGGAACTGTAAGCCTCCTTGCATAACTGCCACCATCTACATTTGTCTTCAAAATGCCTTTTCATGTTAACAGCTCAGAGGTAACAAAAGTTTTGGGAAAAATAAGCTTCTTTCCCAACTTAACACCACCAGTTCTACCTACTTTTCACCCGACTCGACCTCAAATCCCTTGAAACACACCTTCCAAGAAAAGAACATTTCAGAATAGTCAGAAATAGTGCAGGCATGGCTGTTTCTCAAGATGGTTCTAAGTCTCCTACATTCTAGTGATTCTAGTATAGCCAAATTTTGTATATCTGACTAGTAGTATGCTATACATTCCCACGATAGAAATATTATGGTGTCCAGTGTCTTCTTTTATTCTACTCTCCTGAAGGAAGGATGAAGTTCATAAATGATCTTTCTGCCAACCCATAAGAATAATTAAACCCATAGCATTGTGCATCATACCGTTTGTTTGTTTTTCAACTTTTCATATATTACGTGTGCGTGTAGAAGAAGTCTTAAACTAATGAAAACAATAAAGTCCACTGTACCTTATAAAAAACTAAGCTTCACTATCTCTATAAGAAGAGAATGGATCCTTTGAACATGTCGATATGAATATAAGACTACAATACAATCCCTCGAAATTGTATATATGGAGAAAACACACACGGACACGAACAATCCTTCTTCCAGAAGGCAAAGGATGTACAATCACGTCTCACTTTTTTGCTAGAGATGTAAATAACCCTTCGTCTTCACTTAAGCACACAACAATTTTACACTAAACTTTGTGAACTTTGAGCAAAAGTAAGCGAGTGTTGTAAAAGCTGATGGCACACCTGTACCGGCACCTGAGCAGGGAATGTACTTTATTAATTTTAAAAACGAACTTCCACAAGGGTAGTAAAAGTACTCTCAGGTTTAGAAAGTATTTAAGGGACAGTCACTTAGTGAGTTCCCGGGAGGTTCTTCGTGACAAGTAAATCCGGAAGTTCCAGTCCTGCGGGTTTCCGAAACGGTGTGTAGGGCTGATCGCACCTGTTCGTGAGACGGAGGTAGACTGATGAGGGCTACGGTTGATGCAAAGCGCAAAGGGCTGCTTGGCTTATTCATTCGATCCCCCAAGAAAAGTCGCTGAGAGGTGGAGGCGTTCTATTTCTTGAAGATACACAAAAGGTTGTCTTCCCTGAGGGTTTACCTCCACCAACTTCACGTATGATGATATACCTGTCTCATGATGCACACACACACCTGTAATACAACCCATTAACTAAGAAGGTATTAAGTCTGTAAGCATGAGGGCTGCTGCTGATGATGCTGCTGCTGCTGCAAAGAAGGGTGAAGAATTCCATCGCATGAAAATGAAGAGAAGGCTTCTTACGAGACTTCAGACTGACTACACAAGTTTCAAAGAAAGGCAATGGACGAACAACCAAACCCGGCTGGCAAGTTGTCTTCCTCGCAGTGGTAATGGCAACCTGATTCCATTCCTAATGAAATAAACCCAACAAATCTCTCCGAAACGAGTAATATGATAATCGAATCTTCGTCCAAAGACCATCTCTTCTCTCCTAAGAGATGATCTCACATTGTATGCAGTTGGAGAGGAAAGACTTATTTATGACAGTTTTTATTCTTAAAGGACGAGTATAAATCACTTCCACCACCGACATCACTGCCACGAATAAATAATAAGGATCTTTAAGGCTTTTTAAGGAACAAAAAAGGCATCATCATAACAATACACATGCATACATGTTGGAACGCAGTAGAACTATTAAGCAAAGCCAGTATGAAAAGGAGAGCTGCGTCAGAGGGCCTTTTTCAGGATGAAATGAAAATGGCAGTCGTCCGAGTGAATTAGCAGGAATGAGTAAAAGTTACGGTTCATTTCAAGATGACTGCGAAACAAGAGATTCATCGTAGTTCGTAGTGAGTGTGTGTGACCACCGCTGCCAACACTGCCAGGTACGAAATACGGACACACAATGTTGTTGGTGATGATCTGAAGTGATCTTTCAGCCATATAGGAAGTGTAATCTTAATGGCCTAAAGAAGAAGCAGTTGTAGTAAGTCGTATGAAAGTATGAAAGCTCAGACGTTGAGACAGAAAGACGGGTTGGGTTCATCTCTCATTGCTTCCTCATCCCAAAAACCACATTCCTTTTCATGACTTCTTCGGTCAGACTCTGAGATATTCGAAGAAGGCAGCAGCATCACCGGTGGTTGTTGTTGGTGCTGCAGTGGCGGTGATGGTGGGGTAGAGAAGAGATGATGATGAATTCATTCAAAAAATTCTATTGTGACTTTGAAAACCTATTTTCCCTATATGCAATTCCTTCTTCGAAAAAAGCCATGCCATGTCCTACTTTGATGCTGCGATGATGATGATGATTATGATGATCACAACTACTAAACGATCTACTATTGTTGAGGGTAATATTGTGGGCAGCTGGGCAGCATGAAAGTAATATTAATGCGATTTTCTGTCAGGTTGATCGTAGATTCCCCTATGAAATCGCTGAATTACTCTCATCTCTCTCCACTTGAATCAGTTTTTATCAGATAATCTCATTATTTATTCCCCACCTCAAGAAACGTCGTATTATTCAGCCTGGCTTAAATCGCCATGAAATATTTCATCGGGGACAAAAAGTTCAAATTGCAAGTTGGGAAGATTTCTTCATACATAAAGTATAAAGCTTGAGCTGGTAAAAAAATGTGTTATACTCTTTAAAAGCGATGTAGGGTAAGTAATAAAAGGTCATCCAGCAATAATAAATCGTGTTGACTCACAAAAGCAAATGCAAAGGTTGTCCCTTTTTAGATAGGAGAGGGTAAAAAATGGGAATCCCTTAATGACGAACGTCATTAGATCTTGACCTAGACATTCCTACACAGATTAAAGAAGTGCCTTCCACCATAACATTAAACTTAAGTGAGGGTGGGCGCATTTCTGGATAAATCTTACCTTGACACAAACACACAAGCTCGGACTTGAGTATTTGAGATACACAAGAGTGAGCGGGGCCCTGAAGGAACCTCGTATTTTATTTTTTATCTCCACTTTCCACTAAATGCTTTCCTTATCTTCAAGTGAATGCGTTAAAACATTCTTGAAGACATACCTTCTCCATGTTCTCTTACGACTTTAACACTTTACACCGTGTATGATTGCATCTTACCCCAAGAGGTACACTTGTTTCTGTCTCTCTTGCTCACCTCATCTCCTGAAAGTTTCATGCTGAGACATTGTGCTCTCGAGGACTTAATTGCTTTCCAAAATTGATTTCACTTGTAACAATGAACAACACACATTCTAAATAATATCGAGTCTTTCTTCCCACCATTAAATGTTTTAAGGGTAGATGACGACTGCATGACGAAGTTGGAAGGAATGCGCGATGGAAGAAGAGATCAAGAACCCATTGTGCATTAAACTTGATCTTTTTTGTAGGCAGACATGTGTATGTGTATAGAGACACTTCTCTCGCAAACAATTATGATGATTATGATTGCTAATAAATAACGCGTCTCCAATACTAATTGGGTGGATATTTTATGGTCGGAGAATGAGGCTGATCCGTGCAGACTTGAGAGAGATATGTGGGCATCACATTGTCATTTGTTTATTGTCCTGTCCCTTGGAGATAGACAATGTAAGGAGGTCACTCCTTCATCCGATCCAACATACAACCCCAGGCTTCTTAATTATGAGATGGTAGATGTTCGGGTGTTTATTCAAAACACACATATATGTATTATTATACACCTGTGCTTTCGAAGTTCATACGGAATGTGACAACTAACACGGTCATAGCAAGACTAATGGGCTTTATAGTCTCATGGAGGTATTTATAGACCTACATTTTATTTCCCCGATTCTAGCTCATAGTAGACAGAGTACAAGTACAAATGCACATACACCCTCATACGAACTCGTCATCAATCAAACTCTCAATTCTGGTCTCGACCTACTCTCCATTTTACTTTGAAATCAGTGACAGTCTTATTTGCTACTGATTATCGATTCCATCCTGGCAGTCAGGAATACATACGTGGCTAACACGAAGCTTGCCTGCTTACCTTCAATGCAGAAGTTCTTTTAGAAGGCTTATCATCATTTGTAGGAGCAAATAACAAGTCGAGAAAAGGAAACCTTCTTCTTCAACATAATTTGATTATACTTTAATGATTCATTGTCGCAAATGAGTAAGTCGCAATGAGCCTTGCTCAACACAAATGCATCTAAAGTATGGCAAACCGTATTAAGAAGTATGCATGCATATATGGCAATGGCATTTCCTTTTCCTCTCTGCTTACAATCAAAAGACAAGTAAATTCACATATATCGCTCATCATATAATTACTCACATTTGCTAATGCTACTTACTTGGTGGTTGTGTTGTTGAGGTGTAGATTGCAGGGGTTCATAATTATACAGAGTAATTTTAGAAAAAATTATGTTACTTTTAAATGGGTGCCTTATTTATTTGTGCAAATACTTTTTTAGAATACGGTGGGAGACTACCACTCGCATGAATGGTGTTTTAATGGCCGCGGCCGTAAGTTTTTTCCATTTGTAGTTTGCAGTTATTAGCAATGAAGATGGAAATACGAGTCAATTAATAATGCAATGCAATGAATATAGTTCAGATCTGATGGCGAGCGAAATTAGGTCGGACAGACTTTAAGAAACAAAAGCTTTATTTACAATTTATTTCGTGAAGTTAAAACAGTTCATGGTAGACGGTTACTTTCGAACTGAGCAATTGTACAGTATTAGGAAAGATCAGTGCAATTATTATTTGATTTCACCTGGTAAAGAATTTATGTTTACGTAAGCGTGGGACAGTTTATCCGCTGAAATTAATAAAATTCTCAAATCAAATATATATTTTCAAAAAGTACCTGAGAATTAATACAATTGTTAATGAAAATATGCATACGTTTGCTACGAGTCGGTGGAGGAGTGGGACTTTCGTTAGAATTGTTAGCTTCATCTGTTTCCTAAAATAGGACACAGAAAATGAAGCTATTCCTGAGTGTAATTAATGAGTAATGATGAGATTCGAAGTGGTTACTTTTATCGAGTGTCTCTTTGGTGGGAGTGGTGGTCTTGGGGGAGGATTAGTCCCACTGGGTGTGGTAGTAGCGACTTTTGATGCGTCCATGATTGAATTTTTCGTAAGTATAAGAGCAACTGAGAATAATTATGTAGTCTTATATGAAGCCAAGTTGAGGAAGTAATATGAAAAATTGACGTTGGCTATCGCTGTCAAGAAAACTGTCCACGACTGCATAGGTTGATTCCGGATAATCCTTGTTGCGTTCAAGTATCTTGTAGTTTCCTGTTTGATTGACATCAATTCGAAGGAAAACCACATCTGAAATTCTCCTCACCGCAAACTATTCTTGATAAAATGTCTTTTCCGTTGGATTGGTGAACGACAGGGAGGCTTTGATTTCATCTACGTCGGTTTGCTGGGTTCTTATAATGATATAATCCATATCCATCATCAGTAATTTTCGCCTACCCTTCTGAACTTACACAACATGCCATCCGAAATGTCATAAATCAACTTGCTGCAATTAACGATTTTATTACAAATATTATGTAATCCCCCAACTAAATCTGTAGTTTAGTCAATTGATGTCGAGAGAGAAATAAGTTTATAACATTGAGCCTACGATCGCAGACACACACTTAACTTACAACTTAAGTTATAACTTACAACTTAATCTACAAAAAACAAAAACACATAGAAATCAAACTCAAAATAAAGATTTTAACATAATCGTAAAGCAACTAAGTCAATGAGTAAGTCAAATAATGTTCCTACTACTTCAACATATAAATTAATACAATTACAATTCTACAACTCACATTTTACTTAAACGAGTCGTGAAATATGAATACGATTTTAGCTATAAACAATTTGATGCGTTACAGATCGTTTGGGAAAAATGTTACGTAACCTAATCTGAAAAAATTTTATTCTATCGATATCTTTCAAATTATTTATTACAAACGTTTCATTTATACTTAAGGATTGCGTAGTGTGCAAACCTATCAGTCAGACTGAGTCACCGGACAGATCCTTTCTTTCTCCCGAAATTCACTGGTGTAGTAGCAAACAAGATTTTTAACATTTAATATTAATTCTTGCACATAACGCTAATGTAGAAAATAACAGTCTTCGAGTGCCGTCATCTGAAACAACAAATACCCAATGAGTATTTATTCCTCAAATCTGCAACCGCGTTAACACGTAAATGCTTACCAGAATTTTGGTTCACTCGTCATTTTTCCTTCTTTTTGTAGTCAATGTAATTAAATACGTTGGGGGGTTTCTGAAATTAGCAAACAATATTGAAATAAACCCAAACCACAAGGTTATTTAGCTAGTAATAATTTGCAACTGACTTACATAGCTACGTAAAGGTGGGGGTGGAGGATTTTCTTCCTCCAAAAGGGGTTGTGGCAAATTGGTTTCTCCTTTGTACTTCATATGACTAGGCTTCTCAGGAAGTGGAGGAGCTAAGGCGGCAGGTGTTCCATTCGAAGTTCCTCTTTGCTTCGGCAGGGGCTTGGGCTTAAGAGGTCCGGGTGGTCCGGGGGATGGGGGGGCAGATGACACATTAGAATTCGTGGGAGATTCTACAGGTCTTGGTGGAGGAGGTTGGTCATACACAGCCTTAGTAGGATCTACGGCGAATGGTTTTTCTCCTGTTGTTGGAGATGTTGGAGAAGGTGAGATGGAGCCAATAATTGCATCCGGTTGATAATAAGAGCCCACGTGAAATCTATTACTGAGAGCATTCGAGTAAGGGGGCCTTGAATCAAATGCACTGTCTGAGCCACACTCGGAAACAGATTTGCCTTCATGGCTCGTTTCACTTTCCAAGTCTGTGCTAAGTGATTTGGACACTGAAATTGCCAATAATCCAATTTAATTCTAGTATCAGACAACGAAAATGTACAGATGTTGTAAGAACTCCGATTCTTAAAATTCTTACAATTTCTCAGTTCTAGACGGGATAACATAGGAGACCCTGGCTTTGAGGGGTTCGGATTATCCACAACTATCGGTGGAGGAGATGGCAATGAAGGAGAAGATGTTAAAACGCGACTTCGTTTACGTCCTGGTAAAACAAGGAAAAAGTACGTCAGTAAATTACATTATAGTACGCATTAACTAAGGGGGATGAACCTACCTAAAAGTAAACCCGCGACTTTGTCGAATAAAGTTCTTTTTCCCTGAATCTTTTTGTAATCTTCTCTGATCTTTCGAAGATTTTCTTTCTTCTGGTCAAAAGATTCTTGGACATCCGGACGAGATTTCCAGTGTTCAAAAAGTAATTCTATCTGTTGCAGAGACCAGCCGTCTCGTTTGAAGTCTTCCATAAGTTGAATCAAATCCAAGTCACATTGGTCTACAAACGGTGGCACCTCCATTAATCGTTTAGAAGAGTCAAAAACTTTCGTTTCGCGATCGCTTGCTTCAAGAGACGGTAAATTTTGCTGTGCGTCTTCATGTTTTAAGTCTGATTGACTCCCTGACGGCGTTTTACTTGTCTCCTCCGCATCACTGTCTATAATCCAGTAACCACCTGGATCTTTAGGTATCAATTCTGCGTTTGTTTTCAGAACAGGAGAAGATACTGAAATGTGGTCATCGTCAGAGACTGGGTCATCTTGAAAGCTTTCATGAGGTTCGGGATAAACTGGTTTAGCCACACGAGAGGGGATTTGGTAGTCCTGATTTTGAGGTCTTGGAGTGGAGTAGTCAGGGATAACTCCACTTTCACTCTCTGTCCATTCTCCCATGATATTTGCATACGTAACTGCATCCATCGACCTTCTTTTCGACGAGTCCACTTTGGGTTTGGTACTTTTTGGTCTTCGATGAACGGCTGTTTCAATCTCATCTGAAGAACTTAAAGAGTTTGCACTCACGTCATTACTCTTCTCGCTTGGAGAGTCGCTCACTTCATTGCTTTTCTCATTGGGAGTCTCGTTGATATTCACGTAGCTCATTCTTCTAGGACTTTTAGATCGTGGAACAGGAATCGGGGTAGGAGGGAAGTCGTAAGATAGCATAGGATCCACCGGTGGTCCTTGTTGAGCAGAAGGTTCAGAACAAATGTCACCGCTCAAACCTTTTACAATGTCAACATACGATCCATCACTGTTTCCATTACATTGCGATACATCATCATTTCCATAATTTGTTTCTTCTACAGGTGTTATGTTCACATAATCCAGGGCGGTTGGATTAATTTCTTTACTTTGTCGGACACTAGGACCTCTGGGACTGGTGTGCAGCTTACTAACTTCCTTAGTTTCAATATCAGATGGCATACTTGACCGTCCAATCATATCTTGGAGGATTTTTAAAGCTTTCCAAGAGTCATTAATTCCTTGGTATTCTTCAATGAGTTTGGTAATGGACTCGTGACCTTTCATTTTCGCTATATCGAAAGGACTTTCGCCCATTTCATTATTAACCTGGCATTGTTCCAGCCCATCTGCTTCGCGAAGGACTGTGTAGGCTGTAAGATACAGTCCATAGTACGCAGCAAAATGCAACACAGTTGGAAAATCGTCCTCTTAAAATGACAAAAGTGGAAATAAATTATTGCGAAACAAACAAAACATCACGGATATATGCATTATTTGATAAAGGGCAAACCTTTGCAAACAAGAACGTCATTCATAATCTCCATGCTGGGGTCAGTGGAAATATCTGTACACTCCAGGAAGTTCTTCGACAAGGTTTGGGATATATGCTCATCCAGCAAGTTGAAGAATCCAGGAACCATCTTTAAAAGATAAAGTAAGTAAATCAAATGATAAACACTTTATTCAGCAGTTTCTATTTTAAAATGTTAAAATACTGGAATATTTTTTTCATTTACATTTCCCATTCTTTCAATCCAATCGTCATCTCCGTATTTAGTATGAGCTTCATACTTCAGCCAAGTTCCTCCCAGTTTATGGTTATTAACGTACACCAATACTTCGATGAGAGAAGTTTTGTCTGGGCTAAGGTTAACTGCAAATAAATAAAAAAAACCTTTTAGGTACGGAATATTTCAATCAGCCTTGTCTAAATACCATAGACTCCAGGAAAGTACAACAAAAAAACATTTTTATTCATTCGTACATAAAACTTGGTTGCTAAAAAATCTGATGCAGCTTTTTGATTAAGGGCAAAACCACTAAAAACACAAAATCTTGCTGTCGATTATAATTATATATTGTTGTAACTTTCATAGGAATTTTCTAGACGCACGCTCATTAGATTAAAGTCAGATGCAGCCAAAAGCTAGCTTGCCGTAAATAAATAAATATATAGGAAATCAAGCAATTAAATTACCTGGAACTCGAACCGAAGTCTGATAAGGATTTTCCATTCGAACTTGAGTCATCACCTCTTTTCTCCTCCCACAAGCGAATTCAACTCTAACTTCATCACCTACTTCTGTCGGTTTCTTCAGAGTTAAAACAAATTTTCCTTGATCTTTCGTCACCTTCTTTGGAAATACTGAAAAGTTGTTGGTGTTGGAAAGTTCTACGTTATAAATTTTTACTACTTGATCTGTAAACCTCTTGCAGAATTCAGGGTCAAGTTTTGTCGCTGATTTAAGTTCAACACAATACCATTCAGAGAAACGAGCCAAAACTGAAATTTTTTTAGAAGAACTTGTAATATTCAAAAAATATTATGAGACTACAAAATAATTTCCATTGATTACTATACCTCCTTCATATCCGTCGCTGATTTCTGTCATTGTGACACCAAATAGAACAGCGATTACTCGTTTTGAACGGAAAACTCGATTGATTGGAGAAATTTTCACCCTGGTGAATGCTTCTTGTTTTAATCTTTGCAAGAACAGGTGAGAAATAATAACTATTTGAACTTTAGCCCTGTGTACACTTGTAGCAACGCTCGTATGGTCTAATTCCTTCAGATCATACGACTGCAATCTACAAAAACAAAAGAAATCACTTATTTCTCGAAATCCTCTACACAATCCTGAAAATGAGTATTTTCTACGTACGTCACATCCAGTTTCTGCTTGTCAGCCGTGACCACCTTATCAAAGAAGGTTCGAATCACCCCTTCCGCTTCTTTGGAAAAGAAGCATTCTTGGCAGGAGACGATAGCCACATCCATCTTGGACCTTCCTGTTGTTCAACAAGAGAGTAAAACCGATTAAAACAACGGGTGTAACATCAAATCCACTCAGAACACTAGATGTATTAGACTTAAGATTTATAATTCGCCTAACAGTTAAGCGACTTCATAAAACATTTTACTTTTCAATGTCTGTCTAGTCACTGGAGAAATATGAATGGGTGACAAACAAGTGATTTCCTTCTTCATGAGGATGGTATTTATCAATTAGAGGAAAACCGCAAATAGTAGAAACATGGTATCACTAACATATTATTCACTCTTATGTTTTGGTATGCAAATCATTGCTTTCATTTCAATCATTTTTAAAGGAATACTTTCAACTGTTAGATTTAAGATATTACTAAACTATGTTTCTGTAAGTATCACGATTACACATTAATGACGAAATTCCCTAGAAGATACGACATGTCATGTTATTACATTCCCCTTTCAGAAAAGTATGCCTTGGCTTTCTGGACACAATCTCGATTCTTTTCCTTCGTTGTTTGTGGTTTTAATATTCAGTGCGTCGTTGGACTACATAAGTTATTAAAATCCATCACCACGTCATACTACTGTCGTCATTATGCACTTCTATTTCCATTATACACCACATGATCATAAACATCTTGTTATAATTCATTTACTTTCCATCAATCATATTCGACTGCGTGTTTGCTATTACAAAAACCGAAACTTCCGTCCTGAGGAGAATTCCAGCTATTTTTACTCACTTGACCTAACCCATTGCATCACACCCCAGTCATCAGAGTAGAGAACTGCTACTGTACAAACATCATTTCATTTTTAGTCACTTTAACAGTACAAGAAGCGAATAAGTGCGAGACTATTCCACAACTTGCGTAGATAATATAAAAATATATATGGCATGTTAACCCTTTCCTATTTCAAACAAATCAAACTCTTTCAGCTTCGTCATAAAACTTGTTGGTATGTTTAAGGAAATTTCGACAAAAAACTACTTTCAGCTATTTGAGATGACATTGCCTTCAGAGAGAACAGGAGCACATAAAAGACGTATCTTAGACGGCATGTTCCTTTTCGAGAAATAATATGGCCATGAAAAGACTCATTGATCCACTTTGACCCTGTCTTTCAAGACTGCCGTCTATTAGATCAACCTCTTACACATGCTTCAGTCCTTGCTTTTGATGAATAGGTCGCTTTGAAAATTGAATAATAATCAAATCAACTATTGCTACAAATCAAAATATCACAAGTGTATCAGCTTACACAAGGCAGACTTTCAGGCTACAAAACACGAACAAGTTACTCGCAGTCAGTATTACTTTGCAATACTTCAAAAATGACACAAACATTCATTTCAAGCAGGGATTTATTTGAATGTTTCTTAAGTTATCCTTTCAAGCTAAACAAACTGATATTATGTCTTAATTAATCATAATTACTAAACCTAATGAGCACTTATCCTATGCAGGGATTCATACTTAATTCAGAACTGGAAATAAGCAATAGAAGAAAGCACTAACCCTGGAGTGGCCAAGGAATACTATCCATTATTCCATACAGAGTTGTGTTTTTGCCTGCAAGTTAATGGAGTCTGTTTTTCAATATTTCAACCGACCACAAGTACAAGTTATGCTTAATTGATCTACTTAATGGGATCCCCCACCGCTTTTCGAAGGAGGAAGGATACTTGGGAAATTCACTTCCGAAATGAACTACTGACTTTAAGTTTCTATCTAGTCTAAGTATGTCAGAAAGTTAATCTCCTTAAAATCAGCTTAATACGGTGGTTGAGGAAATCTGTTTTCATGAAAATTCTTATACACAATGTGCAAGAATAGAGATGGAGCTGAATTTGTATACATTTAGTAGTCAATTTACTTCTGACATGCAATCTTACTGGTTTATGTCAGAAAATTTTACAGAGACTAAACATAGTTCATTTCTCACTATTTCTACTCAGATCTGGCGATTCCAAATTCCAAGATTAGTTCGTCGCACTTCTGCATCATTTCTCTAAATAGAATAGATAAGTTCATTTATGAATGAAGTGTTCCACATTCTGGCTAACCGAAATGTACACAGCAGGCAGTGCCAGGGAGTTAAGAATTGAATGAATGAAATCTGATAGAAGAACCTTGGAAGAATTGTCTCTCATCTTCTAAGGGTTGATCCACTTTCAGCCTTGGAATATATTTTGTTCAAGATTCTATCCTCTCGCATTAGCTGCTCAGTCTGCTGCTAGTTGTTTTCATTCATAAAACTATGAAGTACTAGTGCGTCAACCTTAGTGCACTATAATTCGATTCTGACATAAATAATTATTTCATTATATAAACCATCGGAATCACAAGATTTCTATTTTAAGCTCCTAACCAGACACACATCCGGTATAATTACAAACAAGGGTCACTACCCTTATCTGCATTTATTTTAGGAAATCAAAATAAATAATCCATACAACGCCCGCAATACTGGCAACTGGAGCCCTTTAAATAAGATTTAGGTGAATTATGCAGGAGCACAGAATGATTTAAGCATTTGGCTTTCTACTACTGTAAATACATCATGTGCGATGCTTGCCAGCAGTTTTTAGTGGAGTCCTGAATTCGGAGGTCACACAATCTATCTGTGAACCACACACGGCAGTATATTATTGTAAGCACATATCACCCACATCGGTCCCACAGGAGATCTTATATCTCGTTATAAAAATACTGAAATGGGATCCTTCAACAAGGGGAAGTAAAGATGAGGAAATGGTATCCAGATATTTTAAACGAATTGACCACGGTAGGTTTCTTGTAGTAAATCTCCTTAAAACGCCCCTTTAATCCTTTTAAATTGTGACGATTCTTAGTATGTACTTGACAGAGAAGATTACAGGAGCACCTTAATTGTTCCTTTTATCTTCGTCACTTTCCTTGAAATTGATCCAAAAGGACAATCTTTTCCTAAAATGAGGAAGAAATCCGAGCCCACTTTTTCAACAATTTTGTCCATTCAAGGATAAAAAGGATCAATCATGTTCACACGATTAGGTTCTAAAAGATTCAAGATGCCTTAAAACGATCTTAAGTTAATTTAAAGGATTGAGCACTTCCTTCCGATGTGAAATTCACAACCTTCCTATTTTACCAGGAGTTTTTTACATGAGGATTTTACGAGAAATTTCAATTCACTGAACATTATTGATTGAAAGCATAAAGACGAATTTGTAAAAGTGTATTTTTTAAGGTGAAACACAACTGATTCGAGTAACTCAATTATACTTGATAGAACAACAATGATCAGTTTTAAGACAAGGAATTAAATCTTATTTATCAATGGGCTTTGCTAACCTTCTCAGCAGTATAATGTATCATTTTTTTGCGTGAAGAATGTGGAGTAAAAGTATTCTGTTACAGAGCCTTTCCATCTTACAGCATTACAACAGAAGCAACAAATCTATTATTCCCTACAACCCAAACAACCCGTACCATTCCCAATGTTCCCCTTGAGACTCCTTAGAGCAATCTCAGAGTATCCAGCAGAGCAACTACTTTTCTAAAACAATACAAATCTTTCTCTTTTCAAAACAACTGCAACTTTTAGCATCTTATTCTTCTACAAATATCATATATCTAAATCAACTTTTCACCTGCCATCTTCCAAAAGATGAAAAATTGTGTTGCACTAATCGCCTTTTCATTCTGTCTGCAGCAAGTAATTTAGAAAACGTGGAAATAGAACTATCCAAGGATATTGAACACACTTTAAACTTTACATAGATGGTACCATCTTCTTAAGTAAACTTCATAAAAAATCCAAATCTGTTCCTCATTCTTTCACCAAGCTCTCTACATTCTCAATTTAAAATGAGCAAAAATTGTTTTTGAATACCAAAGCAAAGTACTTCTTGACATTCTGCATTGCAAACTTTTTTATTTTAGCAGGACGAGTAAGTAGAATTGAACTCTCTTGAGAGACATCCATTTCGAATCTTGAGCTAGATTTCTTTCTTCAAATATACTGATGATGGCGTGATGGCATTTGCCTACCCTCCCCCGGATACCTGACTCAGGAACTAAATATTCATTTGCATACATGCACCAGAAGAGTCTTCCTTTTTTAATGCTTCCATAAATAAACTTTCATACATTATTTCAACAACACAGAAGCATTTCACTCTTCACGGAACCCTAACGAATATTCATTCCAGTCTCACTTCTGACAAAATCATAGCTCCTTCAAGAAACTAAAGTAAACTTAGCCGTTTTTACACTCATCTCCTTCCTGTGTATGCATACAAGGAAGCTTGACACTCCCTTCCTAACGATTTTCTCTCGTGTTGAGATCGTCGTAACTTCAAGAGTCACAACTGTACTTCAAATTAGGTGTCTCATTTCCTCCTTTCACGTAGACAATTTTAGGTACTTAATCCTCATTAACCTGTGATTTACCGAAAAACGCAGCCATAAGTTCAAGGACCAATTTAAAAAATCAATTACTTGAGAACTAACCTATTAACTTCTTCAACTTAACACCGGATATTCAATCAAATGCACTTTTGTCCACCAAGGAAGTAAACTAGGGTCATTCTAATTAACTTGTCGTCATAATTTTTAACCGAACGAAATTGAAACCAATCGCAATTATCTGTACGTAACATTGAAAGAAACCAATATTTGTTGGTAATAACTGGAATTGTACCCAGACTTTCCTAGTCTGTGATAGTGTATAGTCTAGGTGCTTCGTGGACTTTTTCTCATTAGCACGGAACCCACAAAAACCTATCTTTGTTCCAAGTTATCAGTTGTCACCACACTGAGAGGAAACTAATAAACTAGTTAGAAGTGAAGGTGACAAAATACCACAAAGATGACTATGCTAATCCATCTTGCCACACTCACACAAACATCACATCCGCCTGGCTCAGCAAAACAAAAATAATGCATACAAACATGAAGCATTTCCTTCATCAGATTCCCCGGAACCCTTTGCTTTCTTTTCATCTTCTTCCTTCCTTTCTCGTTTCATAGTTCATCTAAGCTCAGATATTTATCTATAAGAAGGAACGTCTCTTTTACACACAAACTCCGTTAACTTTCCCGATGTTTTCTTAACAAGTCAGCATTTTTTAAAAACTCCCATCCGGTTTCTCCCCGCAATAAGTCAATCTCACTCATTATTTATTGCGTAAACTGAATTCTGTCCTCATCCATGATCACGTTGTTCTCCTTGATGATACTTTGTATTCTCATTAGTCCTGGATAAAACAACAAAAAGGAGGAAGAAGACGAAGAGACAGATTCCCATTGCATTTGGCTCATTGCCATTCAAATTCTAGATACTGTGAATGTTTCTACCAATTTTACAAATCACACAAACCTTTCAACCTAAACAGTGCTCAACTTCATCTTCTTCAAACTTACACGCAAGTTTCTACTAACACTCGGAGTATTGCCAGCCAGACTACAGAAGAAAGCTGCGTTTTGTTCTTAACTTTGATACGCTTTATGCATGAATTCTACACAGCATTTCTCGGAAGGAAAGCCTATCGCTCACTCACACAAAACTCCAACAAATCATTTGTTCCAACATAACAAGCTTCTCCTTATATTTCATAATCTCATTTATCATCATCCTCGTATTTTAAGGCTGAGAACGCTCGCTGATTTCGTAGTTTACGCACCTTTGAGCTTCAATTTGGTTTATTAGAGCTGCGTGACTTGTGACTTGAGAGTAAAATGAATAGTTTGACTCGTGTGGACATTAAGTGCAACATGAATACGAACATCAAATGACACCATCACCCAATAAGACTTCTAGAATTTAAGTAACGAAGATGAAAGCAATGGCAACTCAAACATGAGACGAGTATAAATAATTTTTTACTTCCACTACACATAAACGAATACTTTCCACGAGTAATATTACGAGATTACGACCACCAATGCACAGAGAAGTTTGAATCATTGGAATGAAACCAGATCATCAGACCGTTTTAAAAATTATGGAAGTCAAGAGGATTCATTTCAAAACATTCCCATGCATGAAGAAAGTAAATCTCTTAGTTTTAAAATGCGTGAGTATGTGTGCACTTCTTGGCAGCTAAAGCTTTTCATGTCAAGGATTTAGTCTAAGGTTACGATCAACATGAACATCAAAACTGATTCCATTCATAATCAAAACACAGCACCTATTCGTGGGCGAAAGTGCATCTTGTTTTCTTGATAAGGTTCAATACAACTTTGTTCTCTGTGTTCTTGTCTTGTCTCATTTTCAGCGAAAAGTCACACTGGAAAAACCTACAGCCTACACCACCTCTCTGTAAGTGAGTTGTTAACGGGTTGTTACATACAGAAGACTTTAATAGCACCATTACATCTGAAGAACTTCCTTCTGTTTTACGATCAGCTTTAGAGGTACAATAAGAAGAGAAGGTTCGAAAAGTCAACCAAGTCTGTCACCATCAAGGGTTCACTTATGGCCATTCACAATCCCTACGATCATTCAAACTGAAGGAAAAGATGGTACTCAATCAGGAGCACATGTCGTGTCACAAACCTCTAAAAACACCATCCATAAAGCTTATTTTCTCCGAGGCAAATGGTTGGCTTAAGTTAACTAGAGTTGTGAAACCAAATTGGAAGAACACTTCTTGGGTAGAAAGATGGACGAGGATCTTACAATTGGAACTACACATACTGGGACCAAAAACAATAGCCTTAATTGTTCATTCCAAAAGAGAACAGAACATAAAATTAAAGAAGTCTTCCAGTGGTTATTGTACACCAATAAAACAAAGACTTCGTAAATACAACTTTCCACTCTGAACAGAAAGAATAATACCTTACAAAGTGAGACATAACCCCTACCATCTCATTTAATGTTATATAACTAACTGAACTGCTCTAGATTTTGTCCATTTTGTCATTACCTTGCCATAAGATTTGAATTTCAAAAGTAAAGCGAGAAAATACATAACTATTGTAATAGAGAAAATCTAACTAACGCGCGGGTTCATACTTGGCTGCGCTATTTAGTATTCTATTTTGAAAGCAAAAACACTTGTTTAAAACATAAAATTAAGTACCAGTGGCCATCGCCTGTTGTGACGGGATCATCTGTCTAGCCATGAAAGGTGCACAAACACACCCGCATCTCGGTCGAACAAGATTTTTCGGTACTTCAAATCTAGCTCCTGATATTCGACACCAATAATGAAAGATGAAGACCTCATCACAGAGCCCTTGAAAAGTCACGGCGTGGTGCATACTGCTTGACTTTTTCGTATCTTAAATCTACTTACCAACCATAAAAGCACCCTTCCAAGCTCCACTAGTAAAATATGTTCAGCACCTACTCCTAAAATGAAACAGTCCAATTCCAATGTGAAGACCATTAGAGAGCCTTGAGGGGCAAAACTACACTCCTTCAGTCCTTCTTGTACCGGAAATGAAGTCAACACTTAACTCTATCTGATTTGAATAACAAGAACTTTGTCTTACGCAGTTTCCAGATTCTGACGCGTGCCCTTAAAACCTGTCCCATCTGCTGAACACACATTTTCCGTTCAACAGATCATCTAGTATTTATAATGCTGCCTGCATCCCGTCGAATCTTCTTCTTAATGGTAAATTCAATACCATATTCATCTTCCAGAGATCTGTTTCTCAAATGGGCAAAGACGCAGTGTTCTTCCATACTCGAAACCACAGGAAGGCAATTTTTATATCTTCTAAACTAAAGCGTCTTTCTTCTATCAAACACATGCGTCTTAAACACCCACAAAGATTACATCCGGGTCGGTATTCCAGGCTCCAGTAGCATAATGATATTATATCTTCTCTCTCATTCAACATTTGTACAAACAACCAACGACGTACCTTCTGTTGATTCAGTGATATAAAAATGTGCTATCAAATGACACAAGCCTTTCTTAGAATTCGGAGATCTTCATCATCTCTCCACTGATGATATCTCATCCCGTCATCCTGACTTTCATATACATCTCCCAACACTCTCACTGCCTCACTGTCATGCTGTCTCACTGTGATTACTTTCCTGGAATAGAATAGACCAAATGTCTCCCGACAAAAATGTCTTGCCTAAAAACCTCATCGTATAATTGTGGAATATAAGCAAGGAACACTACTTCCATGAAAGCTCTGACAAAATCTCCACACATAACACAATACAGCAGATGTCCTACACACCCGCATCATTTCTGTTTTTTGAATGCCTACCATTCTATCACCTATGTCATGTTCCTGTCTTCTTGCTCATGTTCCCCATCACCGAAACCTCGAGTGTGCTCTCAAATCAATTCCAAATGACTTTCCCCTCGTCTAATGCCACCCTTATGCAACTTACAACGAAACGATAATCCTGGTTAAGCACAGCTATCATTTACTATACAGAAGATCTCTAGAATACTACGGTCCACCGAAGTAACACGACCTTTTGCACTCGTAACAAGTATTTCAAAAGTGAGCTTAATCCACACCGTATGACACGTTCTTAACTTCTGAAACCTACAGATACATAAACCTTTCTAGACCAAAATCACGCTTCGCATTCCATCACTGCAACACAAAGTTCTAACTATCTCCTCTTTATCATTGGATCAAGCAAGAGCCACACACCTCCGGAGTTAAAAAAGCAGCAGACCCGTAAACCATAATTTGTTTAGAGAAACTAAAATCCGAATAAATCCTTCGCTCTTCTCCCTCACACAGTCACATATGCATCAGCGTCTTGTGTTCAGGCAGTCCTGTCCAACACACATTGAAAGACGAACTCAATACAGTATGTCATTCAAATTCCACGAAAATCCTGCCAGACCTTTCTTAACAACTCTTTCTCTATTCTGAGAGACAGTTAGAATAGATGAGTCACACTGAACTCTAAAAAACCTCCGGTATATTCACTGCAATCAAGTCTATTAAAAGCTATTGGTATTTCTATTGAAGCTATTGACTTACTTGAGTTGGCAGCTTTCATTGCAGGAGAAGTACAAAGAGAGCAATATGGTTCGCAGTCATTTCCTAAACGACCCAGATACATCGGATGAATTGTTCCATGATGTTTCTTCTTCCACTCATTGTCAGGTCGTGGGGGTGGGTCATTCGTGTGTTTCTTCCACGAGGCTCCAAGACTCGGTCCAGTCCATGCAACCACAGTGGAAGCTTGGGAATTCTCTGTTGTTGCAGTCAATGTGGTTGCACTTGCTTCGTCTAAAAATTCTTCCTCTGATGACGACGGCCTCTCTAATGAGGAAATTTTAGGGGATCCGTGATGGACATCCACTTGAACTTGAACCCGACTGGTGTTTCCAGAATTATTACTACCACCGGGCTCATTAATGTAATAAGCTTGCTGCTGGTGACTAAGATTATTCCTGAAGTTATGAGGTTCTTTCGGTCGTAAATATCCATCCCTATCTTGTTCGATAACCTCGCCTAACTCGCAGTTTGTCAGTTTGTTTTTTCGTGTTCTGGAAGAGTTGCTGATACTTGAGGCTGCAATCGAATGTCTTCTGGGATTAGGAAAGGTTGAGAAGGTCATATTATTGTAGTATGGCTCTACGCAATCTTCAATTTCATTGTTTCTACACTTCGTTCCTAGCGAGTTTCCTTCCATTGGTACTGAATAATTTCGTGGTTTCATTCTTAAAGTATATGAGGTGGAGTCACCTCCAGAGATGCTGCAATTGTAATACATATTGGCAGCGTATCGTTCGCAATCATCAAAACGGTACGACGCTGTTTGATCGGCCATAAGCGTTACATTTTCTTCCTGGAGGACATTATCATTTCCACAGTGAGATTCCAATGAGCTAGTGCATATCGAAGAGTCTGGGGTACAACGGGATGAAGATGAACCGACTCCACTTGTTGAACTGCTTCCTTCACTTGGAGTTCCTAGGCTTGTCTTTGATTTTGACTTTGACAAAAAAAACTGACCGAGTTTTTGACCCAAACCGAGTCCTTTACTGAAATTACTAGGATTTGTTTTGGAAGCTCCTTTTTTGCTCATTTCATCATTACTGCTCTCTGAAAATGTGCTGTAGCTCGTGTTACTTTCACAGCTTGAAAGGAATATTTCTAATTCAGAGTCATCAGTTGACGGGAGTTTTGTTCGACCTCGGGGCTTAGACTTTGGGGTAAAACTGGTGATTTTTGTACTTTCAGCCACAGATGATCCTCCAAAGGCATTATGTCTTCTTATACTACTGTCATTACTGTAGAATTCGGCAGGATCCATAGCAGGCTGTTCGGGGACGCTGTCTGAGAAGTACGTTGGATTTTCTGAAACAATACAGAGAACAAAAGATAGAAGTAAGTCAGTATGTTTAAGCCTCTTGAATTATTTAATAATTAGGATTAAGATCACTAGGCTAGCATGAGCTCATTTATCACAAATCATTCATTGTTATAGATTATGGGCTGTATCTTTTCAGAGTAACAATTGTATCGGAGAAGAAGACAATGAATAGGGACGCAAGGAAAATATTGTACCTGCATCGTATTCTTTCCACCTTTTACATTCCGACTGTTGCACTACTGATAAGTTTATCTGATAAATTACAAATAATCCTAACAAAAGAGATTACGATGGTTAACAGATCAAGCTGCATCTTCTCAGATGCTGTGCTGATAACATTAATTTACTAAATTCAATTTACGAATAAACATAATTCACCGAGTGCTCATTGTTATTATTGTTTTGGTTAAGAGGACATGGTGAATGAACAGTGATTCTTCTCATACAAAGCTCAACACACTAACAGCAGAACAGTATGGAACACTGTTCAACAGGAAGTGCATTATATTTCTCTCGGTCCAAACAAAGTCAAGAAAATTGAATTGAGCAAAACTAAATTGAATTGAGTAATCGGGTTTTGTCTAAAAAATTAGAAACTTTTAAAATAATGAACACAAGCAAACGCAAAACAAAAGTAGAGCAAACACTGATGAATCTAATTGTGTGCTTATGTGTTCTTTATTTGTATATCGTAGAACTGTAACACTCGCAAGAACACAAGTAAAGTTGAAAATAACTATATATCTACCACTTCTGGCACAAGATATTAAGAAACAAATGTACTAGTAAAACTGATTACGTGTGCTTTTACGACTTTTTAAGCAAATAAAAGTTAGAGGTAATATGGTACAACAGATACACTTATTAGAAGAATCTAATTATGTCGCTTTGTAACTGAAGTTTGCATCAGACAAAGGTGCTTTCGTTCCAGGTTATAGAACGTCTAACAAAAAATGCAATACAATAGTGAATTGAAGAATTTAAAAAATATAGGCCCTGCTCCAAAAGAAATTAAATAAGTAAGTTTTCAGATACTCAACAAACTACTTTCTACATGGTCGACGAAAAGATTGTTTCTTGTCGGGATTAAGATTACACTCTTACTACTCTGACAGCTAATGATTAAGTGGATTACGCCAAATCAATCTAAATCAATAAACATGGAATGATGAAATGAAATAATGTTTAATGTATAAGAAGAGAAGTCTACACTTCATATTAATGTAATGAACATCTTATTTCGATCCGGTCATCAGTTAATGCGTGTATCATTAACCACAAGCTAACAACATGAGCACTCTTAACTAAATGAATTACCCCAACGCTTATCCAACAAGTACATTTCTTAAAAGCTTTTATGAATACAAGACTGTCAAGACTCCTTTCGTGTTTGTTAGCTACCATCAGCTTTTTAGGCTACACATATTACTCCATATTATAATACACCAATATTCAGAGAAACGCAAAATCATGCGTCTGAGTGTTACGGCCAAGTGATGTGTAAGTGTAATTTTTTGCTAGTGAACTTATCAGTAAAACAGTCAGAAGTTGTAAAGGTTTCATTATTATCACTGATCGAACATATATATTTTTAATGTGATTTTAAACAATTTTTGTAGTTCAAAGTATTCTGCGAGCAATAAATTTCCTTCGTTACTTCATTTACTGGTCTATCTCATATGGCCAGACGGCATATCAATCCTTCCAAGTTGAAAGATCAATTTGAGACGTGAGATCTGAAGCAGCAGAATTGGTAGCTATTTTAGGCTTACGCATGTATCAAGATATAAGACAAGCTACGCTTGTTGACAAATTAATTACATGAAAAGCATATCAATTAAAGTGACATTAATGTAAGCGATGGGAATATTTATTCTTTTACCTTGTACGATTGGCATTTTCAATTGCTTTCCTTGTGTCTGGAATCTCCAAGAACGATATCAGTTCGGCTAGCTTGTAACTTTCTACTCCGTAATAACAGGGTGCCTGATTCTCTCGTACTTTATGTAGCGCAACGAAGCAACTATTTGTCAGATTCTTGTAGTGATTTACAACTGTCACATTAAGAATTTCCCCATTGCATTCTTTTCTTAGCCACCTCACACAAGGAATGGCAATAGAATTTTTTTGCAAAACAACGAATAAAACGACCAATTAAATGTCATAAAAGAGTAATTAGGAACATTTCAAGACTTGAGAGTTTAGAGTTGTTTCTCAGCGGAGTTTGTATGCAACACCACGAGCATCATCATCACACCAACTTGACTCACATGAAGTTCCGGTGAACACCTCGCAGATTGAAATGTGTCTCAACACAGTATCTTAATCTCAATAGTCACTACAGTTTTTCTTAATAAAGACAAACTTCAGATCAAGCTTCAATTTCAATGAGAAACAGACCTTCTTTGTGTCTTGATTGAAGAATGCGAATTATTTCACTGCACTTTTATAAACTGCACTTGATAAGATGCAAGATATTGATGACAGGGAAGGGATAGAGGGGTTTAAAAGTTCCGAGATTCGTATTCTTTGGCAGCGGACCCAAGACTGGCGAACCTCTTGCTGAGATCATCCGAACATAATCTATCCGTTCTTCGTGGGATGAACATATGAGAAATGTATGAGATTTCGGTTTAACTGGCATCCCCAAAGTTCCTCCGTTTAGTAAGAAATGGAGTAACACAGTATTTCTTCAAGAAGAACATACACACAACTTATAGTCTCATCTTCACACAGTAGTATTGTATGCCTTGTGGGAACTAAGCTGGAGAAACGGAGGGTACGAATTTCTACCACCACAGGCCTTAATCCATTCTTGTCACTGAAGGGACATGTGTCACATATGTGTGTGAGTGGGTGAATGAATCTATAGTTCTGAAGGATAAAAGGCCAATTTAATAATAAAGTGACTTCTGTTGTTCCTTAGACTGGCTCTTGAACTCGGCTACTTCTGGCTTTCATATCCAAATCCTCAAAATGAATGAATGAAATCATTTAAATGTTTCTAATAATAAAGAGAAAAACAAAGGACATTTTGTTCTTCCACTCTTTCAGTTATTCAGTATTTTGAAATACTGACTAATACCTTAAATTCATGTCTCCACACTAGTTTTCAACACAGTTTTCATCAGGTAGATTTCAGGCCCTGAAAAGAAAAAATGAGGGTCAGAATTTGACACTTCAAATCGCTTCAAGCATGCAAAATCACCCAAACTGGTATGTAATGTGTGAAGTTTGTGCAGTTGTCGACAGCTCTACTTACTTTGCAACACAGACCAGAAAGATCTTTCTGGTCTGTGACTTTGCACTACGATATCTTGAGACCTCAAGCTAACAGATACATGCACTAAAAGTTTTACCCATGGGGGGAACCCCGTGACACGATGAGACGCTGAGAAAGTCAGCAAGACTTCAAAATCCAAAACGTGCCCGTGAAATACCCGACCACACCCACCAAAAGAATTTTTCAGTATTAATTATATGCTAAACAAAACCCAATTAGCTGGCTGTATTCGTATCTTGAACATTACTCTCTTAATTTTTGAGTCGCACTACCCGCATACCGACATTACATTTCATCATACTTGATCGACCGATCGCCGATCGACGTAAACATAAAAGGGAAACCATCGGGAAACAAAGGTATCATCCGCAACATACTGCGCTGTAAGCACATCTCTCCTTACCCCAACGTTCCAACTTTCCAACGGTAGCGATACAGATGACAGGTCTCGAGGTCTCTGCAACTCTGCAGCGACCGAACCACCGCACCACAACTTATCAACAACAGCAGCCAACAATCCCAATAGTTTAATCGCAACAGTGCTTATCGGAGTTCGCTTCTCAAAGAAAACAAATCTTTAAATTATACCTTAGTTGCGGGTGGGATCGCACAAACGGCTGTAGTCTCTGTGCTGTAATCGCTGTAATGCGGGGATGCGAGAGACACTCACATTGAAAATGGTTGGTGGGAAGTTTTTGACGGTGTCAATGAGTGAATTTTGTTGCGAGCACATTGTTCGGGAATGTGTTTACTTTTATGTTGTTTTGTTCATGTCTGATGTTTCGAAATTTTGAGTTCAGTTAAAGTTCGCTATCAAAATGGAATTGAAGGTGGAGTACATTTCTGCTGGGTGCAATCGTACGTATAACTGTGCTCAACTTACCGATAAGTTCGTCATCTACGGAGCTAACAAGGCGATAGCAATTTACGATTTACAGGTATGGATTCTGTTGGAAAGTTATTGTTTCCTATTATTTTTGTGTTCAGAACTGATTATCTATCTTGTGCATACATTTAAATTCAGGAGGAGAAAGTGCTAAAAACATTAAGCAGTCACTTAGGACGGGTTAATTGTGTCAGATTCGTCAAAAACACGTAAGGTTAAATTGACATTTACTTCAGTTTTAGCTTGAGAGTTTGAGGTATTCTCTTGATAAGTAGACGGGTTTTTTTTGGAATTCAGAAAGAATAAGAATGAGTGGCTGATAACGTGTTGTTCTGGAGGAGTTCTGATTTTATGGGAAACGTCTGAAAATGACAGCAACGGGGGAATCAGCTTTGTCCCGAAGATTCGAAAGGAGTATAAGGAGGTCTCGTTAACTGTCTGTGATGGAATCCGGATTTCGGACACAGAAATAGTTTTAGGGTGCATTACGACGGAGTCTGAAGTTGACTTTTACAAAGTCAACGTATCTGGTATGTAATTCTGAAATTATAGATTGTAAAAATAGAACTAGGTTAATAAATAATCAAAAGTCGTATCTCTATTATATTGTCGAGTCTCTAATAAATTCCACAATTCTTGAATTTCAGGCGGGACCATTGATAAGGCACAAGGAATTAACTTAAAGAAGTCACTTGCAAATGATTTAGTTTTTCATGCTTTTGGGAATCAAGACATAGTGCTGGCTCTTGGGATGGATACTGGTTCGGTGGTTCTCCATGAACTTGTGTCGCCTGTCTCTGCAGACACTAGTATTTTAAAACCTCTGACAACTCTATCAAAACACGAAGACTGGGTGAGGTGTATTGACTTTGTTACACTAGGTATGACTAACCTGTTACGTTTTAAGCTGAAATGAAGTGCTTTTGTACATTTTGTTAAGTTGGAACGCATTTATTTTGTTACAGAAAACGGTGAAACCCTCATGGCCACGGGTGGTGAGGACTCGTTTATAGCTGTGTGGCGATTTACCAAATCTATTTCGGACCAGAGTAGTTTCGAATTTCAGGTTCATGAGTTCAAAGACTACTCTGTCGTTTTTGATTCTATGATTATAGGACACGAAGGTTGGATCAACTCTTTACATTGGAAACCTAATGGTATGAAGGATTTGAACATTTATAATATTTAATCTGTGATTCTTGATTGATTGTTACATTACTTGTATTTTCTTCAGGCGAATTAATATCCTGTTCGAGTGATCAGAGTATAATTATATGGGAGAACATTGGGGATTTATGGATAGAGAAGTCCCGGTTTGGTGTCACTGGAGGAAACACACCAGGAGGATTCGGTGCAAAATTTAACGATGAGTTCGTTATTAGCTCAGGGTTCCAGGGGGCAATCCAGATTTGGACCTCGGAGAATGTAAGAGCTTTTTTAAGTCATGAATTTACAAACAATCAAAATGGTCATAAAGCTTACTAGAGTTATTTTTTAGGGACAATGGGTGACACGCCCAAGTGTCACTGGACATTTCAGCTCTATCACTGATTTCGATTACAATTCAAATGGACAGTACATTGTGACAACTAGTGAAGACCAAACCACACGTGTCCATGCTCCATGGGGAATCAATCGTTGGCACGAAATCTCGAGACCCCAAATTCATGGGCATGACCTGTTCGCATGTAGACTTACCTTTGATGACAAAATTGTGAGCGGAGCTGAGGAAAAGATTCTTCGAGCCTTTCAGCCTACAGAAATATTTTATAAGAATTTAGAAGACACGAGTGAAGTCATTGTTGACAAGAAAGATGGTAATTAGTTTGTAACAATGTATTTTCTAAGTGTTGGAGAACTTCATCTGGTGTCAGGGAAGATGTACAACATTTTACGGACTACAAACTTTAGCATAATTATTAACCATAAAATTGTTTGATTTATTTAGCTGTTAAGGCTGCATTCCTTCCTGCTCTGGGACTATCAAATCAAAGTGAAGTAAAAGGCGAAGAAATTTCAGCGGCTGCGAACGATTCTATAGATATCCGACTAGACGAAGATTTTATTCGATCACAAACCTTGTGGCTGGAAGTTTCTAAACTATACGGACATGTGTACGAAATTGCATGCATCGCTACTTCTCCAGTGGATCCCTTAATAGCCAGCGCCTCCCAAGCATCGAAGCCTCAGTTTGCTGCTATTATTCTTTGGTAAGATTGATAGATTGTAAGTGTGGTAATGGTTGGCAGCATTAATTGGTTACGTTTATTTCCAGGTGCTCTAATCGATGGAAGAACTTAGGAGAATTTCCACATCATAAATTGAATGTTACTGGGATGGAGTTCAGCAACGATGGAAAGAAGTTGCTATCTGTCTCAAGGGATAGAACTTGGGCTGTTTGGCAAGTTTTCAAACAGGACGACTCCAACTACGGTATAGAAGTTTTCAGCACTGGTAATTTACATACAAGAGCGTTGTGGGTTGGAACTTGGGCTCCATCAGGAGATTACTTCATTACCGGAGCTAGAGATAAAAAACTGATGGTGTGGAGACATAAATCAGGGTACGATTGAATATCATTATCTGTTGTATTCCAACTTTAGTATAACATTAGTAAAATTTAATGATTTCAGAGATGATTATGAATTAGAAACTTCTAAAGCATTTGATGCGTCAGTATCTGCTGCAGCAATTAATGCAGATGGATTAATCGCAGTAGGTTTGGAGTCAGGAGTTATCGAGATGCTTCGATACAGTCCGAACTCAGAATCAGACTCCAAGCTAAATTCTCTTTTGAAACTGAATAACAGGTATACTTTGCTGCAGTTGATAATCATTGAATCCTTCACCTTACCAAAATATGTCTGTTGTAGCCAAGCCCATCACGACACCGTCAAAAGGATAAAATTCAACCCCAAAGACCAGTTGCAGTTTGCTTCTGCGGGAACAGATAATTTACTAAAAGTTTTTGAAACACAATTAGTATGATTATAAAATTACAACGAGTAAAATACTTTAATTTGTTTTGATTGTGCGCGACTTTATTGTACCGATGATGCGGTCGATAATAATCTACTAAATATTTTATATTTTTATCCTATCAGTTCGGTTAAAAAGTTACGTGAACAGTTGAAATAAAAGAAAAGAAATCAATCTGATAAAACAAAACAAATGCAGTCCAGGAATAAAGTGCATTGTTATAATCCTACCGCCTGCATGGAAGCATGTTTGTCATTACGTTGTGGGCGAGATCGATTGAGTGGCACAAGTTGGATTTTCAGAGGTATGCCCGGACTCGATGATGCAGGTACAGAGACTATATTAACTCGTCGTTCTTGTCCTTTCCTAGGTCGGCCGCGTCGGGCTTTATTAGGAACAGTTGATGCAGGCATTGCATGACTATCAGAAGTAGGAGAATGCGAAGGAACTGTGGTGACCACCACTGGCACTGAAGCTGGAGACCGTAAGATATTAGGTTGCTGCATTTGTAATGTTTGCTGATGAACATATAACTGAACATGCTGATGCTGAACTGATGATGGAGAAGAATTTCCTTTAGTGACATCGCAGTTCGAATGTTTGTTCAATTCGCTTTTGAGTAGTTGTAATTCGGTGTTCTGTTTGGAAACTTGGGCTTTCAATTGGGATATCAGTGATTCGTACGACAGACATTTTGATTCTAAGTTTGAGACCCATTGTTTCTGCAACAAACAAAAGCTAATTAGTTAATCCTGAAGGTGATTTGTTTGTATAGTGTTACATAAATACTCACCCTCCTTTCCCTTGACCTTACTGCTGCTGCACGATTTCTCTCCAGTAGCTCTGCTTTCTTCTCAGGCTTTAATCTGACGCTAATATTGCACTTCTTACTTTTTGGCTGTTCGGAAATTTCAATCGTGGAAGATACAAGTGTCCGCGCGGACAAAGAAGGTACTGGAATGACATTGGGCGACAGATTTAATTTGAGTTTCGTCTTATTTCTATTTATGATGGCACTGGAAGATCCATTTCTCATTAAGACACTAGCAGAAGTCGATACACTTCTCATAGGCTTGACATCCACCTGTTTCGTAGCCGCTGTCACAGCACATTCGAAATCACCATCTGACTTATTGTGACCTTCCTTATCTTTCACGCAGTTATTAAGAACATCTAAAGTTGTCGAAGATGCTGGAGGCATCGGAGTAAGGACCGAACTAGTCGAGCAAGTATTTGTTGTAGAACTGGTAGCATTCACTATGTATCCAAAGACTTGAGGCGTATTGAGCGTGTCTTGATCCGAATACCGTCGTTTCGAAGACGAACCATTATTGTTATTTGCAGTTGAAGAAGAACTACTCAAACTAGAAACTGTGGATGTAGACGCTGATGTAGAAGAAATCGCTAGAGAGAAATCGAATGGTCCATGTCCTCCTCCACAACCGTTCGAAATATTCGTAGCTCCCGAGGCACTTGTTGTTGTAGTAGTTGCTTTTGAAAACTGCTCGTCAAACGGGTTAACACTCTGTAAGTCTTGAAAAAGCCCGACCTCTTCGCAGTTTTGAAAAAATCTGGTAGGCGTGGGTGTCTCGTCGGTAAAGCTTTCGAGCGTCGTAGAATGTGAAGTCTTCCCGAGAGTAAGGGACATTTCATGTTTTCTCTTGTGAACTTGCAAATGGTCTTCATTTGTAAAATTCTACAGACACACACAACATTTACGAAATGTTAGTTCTAAACTGTTCTCTTTAAATCATACAAGAATTTGAAATATTTTAAACTTACTGCTCCACAAACCGTACACTTAAAAGGCTTTTCGATTTCCATCAGCTCTTCGTGCATTCACAACTCCACTTTATCCTCAACATCAGGCCACAGCGCCTTAATAGCCCTTCGTATTTCGGTTTTAACTCGCTGCAGATTTCATTTTAATGGTAATGACAAATTGGAATAGAGAAAGAATTAAAAATCACTAGCACATCTCACAGGTTTGTCTTTGCAACTTGTAAACAAAAACAATTTTGAGTCCGCGAGTTCTCAAAGCTCCCCACTTGTGCACGAACGTTCCCTCCGATCACTAACACACACTTGAAGTGGTGGGTGACATTTAATGCAATAATTGCAAACAAGCAAACCTGGTTGTCAATTAAACTTACTAGTTTAATTAGCGTTAGCTCAAGTCAGTGGATTTTCAAAAATTTTTTTTCTAAAAGTGCTGATAACTTACTTCAACAATGGCCACCGCTCAGTGGGGGGCAGGGGGCGATTCGGATAGTGAATTCGAAGAGGAAGCGGAAGGCCGGCTTTTGGGAAAAACTGCGCTGTTGGTGGTTATCGACTGTTCTCCAAGAATGTTTGAAAAATGGGGGGATGAAAATGATGAAACACCGTTTCTGTCTGCCATAAAAGTAAGTTATTTTCTTTAAGATAGATGTGTGTCTGATTTGTTGGCTCAATATGAACTTTCTTTACGGTCTTCTTGCAGTGCTGTGAGTCGATGTGGAGGAGTAAAGTGGTGTCTAACGCTAAAGACGTTGTGGGAATTCTTCTACTGGGAACTGAACAGAACAAGAATCGGTCAGAGTTTCAAAATTTGTATCTTCTTCAAGAACTGTCATCTGTCAAAGTTGAAATGATCAAGGAGCTAATTGAAATAAGAAAATCTCCTGATGACTTAAATGGATTCAAAGATAATATTGGCTCATCTGATCAATATGATTTGAAGAATTTGTTTTGGCTTGCTAAAGTTCTCTTTGATGATGCGTGAGTAGGATTTGTTTATAATATCTTACTTATAGAGTTTTAAATCGTGGGATCTGGTATTATCATTGGTTTTCATTCAGGAAAACTCAAACTTTTGCCAAAAAAATGATGCTCTTTACCTGTGAAGATAATCCTCATGCAAATCAACCACTACTACAGCAGGATGCAATAGGAAAATTCAAGGATTTGGGAAAAATCGAGCTCAATATTATTTCGTTCAAACAGCAGTTCGATTTTAGCAAATTTTATTCTGTTAGTTTTAATATTTTAAACTATGTTGTAAAAGGCAAGAAATCTTGTCTGAACTTAAATGCTAACTTGGACCTATTGTAATCTAAAGAGAATTTTGGAGGACGAAGCATCAGTAATTTATTCGAGTAAGCTGGATTCACTTATGAAGGTTGTGCGAATGAAACAAAAGCTTCGGAGACCTATGACTCGATCTACCTTTGAAATTCTACCCGGAGTGAAGATCGGAGTAGGTTTTTACACTCTTGCAAGGTATATGATTATTTCCAGAGTCAATGCAGTTATTTTGTGAGCAAAAAAGTTTGATTATGTTTGTTTTTGTTTAGAACAGCACCACCACCTCGCCATGTAGACCTCAACAGAAGGAACAATGAAATAATTGAAAAAACGACGAATGTTTTTCGAGCAGTATGATTTTGATCTTCTTTACATTCATTTACAGCGTTAACGAGTTAAGCTATGCAGTGAAGTTTCTTTTTATAATTTTGGGTTAGGCTTCAGGAGTTCCTATTTTGCAGTCTGAAGAGCGAAAAGTAGTGCAAGTTCAAGGGGAAAATGCTGTTTTTACGCACCAGGAATTGAAAGAGATTAAGTATAGTGTTGGCATTACGGGAATCAGATTAATAGGGTTTCTGAAGTATGAACAGTTCGACCCCTTTCGGTGGTATCGATCCCCAGGATACTTCCTTTATCCAGATGAAGATAGCATCGCTGGGAGTAAAGACTTCTTTACTGCTTTGCTCAAGCGATGTTACGTACTGAAAGTGAGATTTCTATTATCACTAGTTTAGTAGTAGATAGATTTAGGTGAAACAATATTTCCGCAATTTTGATAGAAAATTCCGTTGGTTTCAATGGTCCTTTCCCGTGGAAAAACACCAAAAATTGCATGTTTACTTCCTTCAGTGCCAGAAATAAATATCCAAGGAGAAGAAGTGCACCAAATATTTCCTCAAGGATTCCACGTCTTTCCTGTTCCATTTAGTGGTTAGGATATATTCATGTTTCAAAAATTATTGGAACGTTTCTTTCCTGAGTGGAAATTAATTTTTATTTTGTGGTCGATATTAGATGAGATACGAAAAATGGATTTTCATCTGTCTAAAACATCTGCTCCTGAACCAATGATACAGCTCATGGAGAAAGTTGTTAAGAAGCTTAGTTTTAAAAAGTTTGATTTGTTGGAAGTTAAAAATCCTCGGTTACAGTCAAAATGGAAAAAGCTAGAAGAGGAGGCGTTGGAAGAGGAAGTTTCAGAAGATGAGGCTTGTGATCTTAGTGGTAATGCTAAACAAGATATAACCAAAATTAATATTATTCCTTTTGTGGCAAAGCCTATCAGTGGTCTTGATTCATGAGTTCCTTTTCAGAACCAAATGAGGATCTAATGAAGGAAAAACTAGGTAACCTTCCAAACGAAATTGAACAAGCTTCCACCCTATCGGGAACTTGGTTTTCGACCACCAAAGCTGTAGCGCCGTCCAAGGCCCAAATTGACATCGCAGTAGAAGCAAAACATGGCAGAGTAAGATAAGTTTTAAATTTTGAACCCATAAGTTAGCATATGGCGATTTCGTATTGACAAATGTCGTTCTTCTAGTTGGATAGGTGCACTGTCGCAATGATGAAGGAATTTTTGGATAAGCGACAAGTTCCGTATCCGAAAATGATTGTTAAGGCCAAGCTCATCGAAATTGTTAAAAAAGCTTGCGAAATATCAAACTAATTTGTTTTGCTTGAGTTTCGCGGAAAACTGAATCAAGTTGAGAGAGTTATTCAGCGATTGCTAATTTCGTTTCCTTAATCTGTTTAATTAGCTCATCTCTTTTTCTGATTTTCGGTACAGAAAGATAAAATGCAGAAAATGCAGATTTCATTGATTCATTTTGCTACACAACAAATTTTGTTCATCTTATTTATGCTGGCGAGGCTACTTAAAATTTAGAAACGAAAATAAACCGTCCATCCGATCTTTTGTAACGATTTTCTGGGTTTACTATCTTGTCGCATCCTTCATGTTTAATATGGTCAACGGACTCCAAGTACTGAATCATAACGTCGAGTCCCACATCGCTTATCTGCAGATGAAAGGTATGTAATTGCTGTGATTCTGTGAAAGTCATGTAATAGAATACAAAAGATTTATGGGTTACCTGTGTTCTCTCGAACCCGAATTTCCGCAACCGATGGTTAAAAAATATTCCATATTTGATTGTGGCATCTGATATTGCAGTTCCACTTAAGTCGAGGATTTCAAGGTCTGCAAATTGAGTCAATTATATTGTCAATTAAGTTTAAATAATTAAAGATGCAAACTGGAAACTCAACTGCCTCGTGCATTACTACTAATTACAAAGTACTTAAGGTTTTACTTTTTAACGATCCCACAAACGTTCGATTGGATATCGCTGTCCCACCAGAAAGTACTGCTTTGTCATTCAATTTATCGTCAGAAAGTCCAGTGACTCCTGAATCCGTCAGTTGTTTCCAATCCCTCAGCCTTAACTCCCTGAGGAAATGCATTTTTTGACAAATCAATGTAAAATTTTCAGTTTTGCTGAAGGAAGTCCAGCCATTTAGATTTAGGTGTGTCAAATCCCCCAAGGTGGTCGTCAAGTTTGTGAACCAAATGACTGACTGACTGGGATCCACTTGTTTGCTTCCATTGGTGCGTACTTTTCCACTCACGTCCAACTTCTTCAAAGGCTTAACCGTTACTTTGGACTTCAGGGATCTTACGAATGAATTGTAATCAAGCCACTGAGTGTTAGACGCAGTAATCTGATCCAACGACGGACAAGCTAATAGGAAGTTTAGGCTCTGATAATCCCCTCTAGGTCCGGAAATGTCCAAGTTTTGTAGTTTCGTTAAAGCTATTGGTTTATGAGAATTCGAAGAAATAAAAGCCATTTCTGTTATTGGAACATCCTCAACCCGGAGTTCTTGTAGATTCCTGCCGACTTTCTCTAGAAAATGAGCGACAGAGGTATCATCAAGTTGACAGTGACTCAAAGTAATTCCTTTCACAGAGCCAATAAATTCTGTTTCTCCTAGAGTCTTCAAATCTCTGGAACTCATGTTGCTCCATGAGAAGTCAAGAAACTGGAGATTTTTAGTGTAGCCAAATCGCTCAAAGTACTCAACAAGCGGTTTAATAGTCCATCGAGGCTTCAGTCGTGTCAAAGGGTCTTGCAAATTTTCGGGTGGATAGCTTAGAGTGAGGGACCTATCGATTCATAAGTGAATTAATAAAATCTTCGAATGCTGTAAGTCATTTATTTCAGACTGTGGCAGACGAAATACCTTAGCGAACCCCCACACCATTTAGTCAGACTCGCCAGCGCATTATCTGTCAAATAGTTGCTCTTTTCAACAATCAGTTCCTTCATATTTTCAAAGTTTCCAGAGTAGACATTTATCCCATAATACTTCTTCACAAGTTCGGAGTTAAAGGAATACATCTGCGGGCTCCATGCGATAAGAAAATGTTCCAGCTTAGGACATCGAGACAAAATCTCAACCAAACCTGACAGATTAATGGAATTGTTTCGTATTTCTAAAAATTTCAGGAACGGTCCGTGTTTTGACCAAAATGCCAGTTGAGTAGGTTCAATCAAGTCTACGAACATGTTTACAACAAATCTGAACTTGGTCCATATTACTGGTGAGTCATTAAAAACCAGAAACGCTTCCTCCCAGTTTCTCCGAATGGTGATGACTCCAAGTCTGTGTTCTGTAGAGGGTTCCATTGAAATCGTGTCCAGCCACTTTTTACTCACAAGTCGTAATGGAAGTAGCTCGTTCCAGTTGAAGTACCGAAAGATTTTCGTCAAGCTCTGATCATTTCAACAAAAAGTTCTATACTAATTTTACCAGAAGTTTAAGCGTGCTAGCAAATATCCCTCATTCTTTTTACCTTCTCGTTGTTCATTACTCTTTGCATCGGATTGAGATTTGCCATATTCGACATGCCCGTCTTTGATCCTACTCTTGGTTTTATTCGGTTTATTCTTCGGTTAAGTGTAGATGAACTCGCACGTCTGGGGGACCTCGATCTTGATGACGATGAATGGTCACGAGAAAATGGGACATAGCTGCGCAGCGTAGAGCTTCCACCTGCATTTCTAGACCGTGACGAAGGTATCACAAGAGAATTGGAAGCGAGTGATACTTGAGGCGGAGGTGTAATTGGGGGTGGAGTGGCTGGAACGTCACTACTGGAAGCATTGGAAGCAGTATCAGTACTTTGTATTGCATTGGATATCCGACGCCTGATTGTTGACAAGCTTTGTCTATTTCTACGGAATGCGCTTTCCGCAATGGTGGAAGTAGGTGGCTTCCGTCGAGCCAATTGAACTTGTCTTATGAGCCTTGCTCGGGTCTCGGACAAGACTGTAGATCTTGGAGAAGGGTTTGGAGGACCAACTATACTGGCGGCTATCATGGTTCCATGCCAAGTCGTCCACGACCCAGTCGTCCACGTACCCACTCGTCCACTAGGGGCGGATCTGGATACTTAGGAGCCCAACGTCCACTCCGGATTTCAAAAGTCGTTTTTAAATGTCCTGGTT